>JAAGKR010005028.1:0-35251 GCA_011419295.1 Clarias macrocephalus
TGTGGTGGGTGGGTGTGTGTGTGGTGGGTGTGGGTGGGTGGGTGGGTGTGGGTGTGTGTGTGTGTGTGTGGTGGGTGGGTGGGGGTGGGTGGGTGTGTGTGGGTGTGTGTGTGTGTGTGTGTGTGTGGGTGGGTGGGTGGGTGTGTGTGTGGGTGGGTGGGTGGGTGTGTGTGGGTGTGGGGTGGGTGGGTGTGGGTGTGGGGTGGGTGGGTGTGGGTGTGTGGTGGGGGGGGGGTGGTGTGGGTGTGTGGGTCTAGATTTCAGCCGAGCTCATTACAGATGTGCGTTTTCTAAATGGTCCACCTTGCGTTTTTGGGGTTGTGGTATTAAATAATCTCTGTATCGTGTGTGTTTGTGCTCAGTCTCTCTCCGGATGACTTCATTAGGACTCCTACAGGAGATCTGTTCGTCAAAAGCTCGGTGAGGAAAGGGCTCCTGCCCGAGATCCTCGAGAACCTGCTGAGTGCACGTAAGAGGTGAGAACTAATCCACACCTGTTGTCGCGCTCATGTCAAAGAGGGGATTGAGAAAAATGATACTAGTATCTGGACGTCTTGATGCGTATTTACAACCAGCGTTCAAGTCAAACCGGGACAATTTTTTTTTCCCCTCAATACGATTTGATACAAACGTGATATAAATTGACCACAATGTATAACCAGAGCGTATTTGCACATTATTATTTTTTTTCTCCTTCCTTAACAATGGTTTCATTATTTAAACCACATGTGTAGCAAAATCAAAGTTCAAATAATATTTCGCAAAACTCTTTCTAATAAAAAAATACAAAAATTAAAAATCTAAAATCATGTATATAAAGTAAATAAAATTCTCAAAATAAATTAGGTTAATAAACTTCGTATCTGTAATTACACCGGAAACCTAAAATAGTCTAAATGCAGCTTTAAAACACTGCTACAATTTAGTTACAAGTGTGAGCACAGGGAGACTGTTATTGTATAAAAAAAAGGCAATTCTCTGCGCCCTCTGCTGGCAGAGTTCGGAATAGCTGAGGGGCAGAAAAGTGTTTTTATGGGTGACTATTCACTTATTCATGTTTTCTGTTATAATAAAGGCAAAAAAAAAAGGAACTGATGTAGTGCATATTGTGAGACCAGACAATATATTTCATGTCATTATTGTATCATAATATTTTAAAGTTTGGTACAGTTTCTTATCCGTGGTGATGTATCCTTACTTGTTAAACAAGGCGTGTTTTTGAACAAATTTGTCTTGCCCTAGCAATCAGATCTCTAGCACTCAGACAGTGTGGGTAAATGTTGACTATTTGGACGTGTCCCCCTCAGGGCGAAGACTGACCTGAAGAAGGAGACGGACCCGTTCAGGAAGCAGGTGTTGGATGGCAGGCAGCTGGCTTTAAAGATCAGCGCCAACTCTGTGTACGGTTTCACTGGCGCACAAGTGGGCAAACTGCCCTGTCTGGAAATCTCACAGGTCTGCCTCGGTGTTTACACATGATCACAAACCTGGAAATGAGTGTCACCTTGGACTGCATCATGCTCATTGTGTGTGTGTGTGTGTGTGTGTGTGTGTGTGTGTGTGTGTGTGTGTGTGCATGCATGCAGAGTGTCACAGGCTTCGGCAGGCAGATGATCGAACAGACTAAGCAGCTTGTGGAATCCAAATACACCATCGCTAACGGATACCCAGCTGATGCCAAGGTAACACCTGGTCGCTCCAGGTTTAAATAAGTAAGGAACTGTCTGTAAACATAGCCTAAGATTTGTTTATATATGTGTGTGTAGGTGATCTATGGAGATACAGACTCCGTCATGGTGAAACTGGGCGTGGACACGGTGCAGCACGCCATGAGCGTAGGGAAGGAGGCGGCCGAGTGGGTTTCCTCGCACTTCGTTCCGCCCATCAAGCTGGAGTTTGAGAAGGTACGTCGCTGTGCTAGAACTCGTCACTGCAGCGTACGTGAGAAATACCTGCCTAGTTCAGGTTTCCAAATAAACCGGATCTCCCCCATCATCTGGAGATTAAAGAGTTAACCCATTATGTAATCATCGAATGAAGGACTGGACACGAACTGCTCGTCCTCTTTGTCTAGAAATGCTAGACATGAACCTGCGGTTGTACTACCAGTTATAGAATTACACTTACTTCCTCTGCCATAAGTATTGGGACACTTGCGTGACACTCATTTCTTTGTTAAGACACTGATTGATGAGGAGCAGTTATATCAGCCTCTGTTATTAGAGAACAGGCCTGTATTTATTCATCCATTTTGTAACTCGCGGTAATGAATAGTTGCTTTTTATGCCAAGGGTGTGCAAACTTCTGCACTCAAATGCATGAGTCATTTAAAACAAATGGTTCTCCTCCCTCTCACTGCCTCTAACTGTCTGCCTCTCTGTCTCTCTCTCTCTCTTCATTCTCTTCAGTCTCCATATAGAGCCAAAGATTCAAAGGTGCTTCATTGTCCTGACAAATATTTACATTTGAATTGCCAAAGATTACAGATGAGGCACGAGACAAGAACAGGAGCAGAGAGTAAAAAAAACACAGTATAGAAACAGTAACAATAAATAACTGTATAGAAAATAAGAGCACAGACGTGCAGACATCCTCGCTCTCTCTCTCGCTCTCTCTCTTCCTTCTGACTTGCATGATTATTCTCTCTCCTTCTCTCTCTCTTTATCTTTCTCCTCTCTCTCTCTTTCTTTGCCTATCTCTTTCTTTATCGCTCTCTCTTTCCTCCTTTCACTCTTTCTATCACTCTCTCCACATCTCACTCTCTCCCCCTCTCTCTCCTCCTATCCCTCTTTTTATCACTCTTTTTCCTCCTCTTCTCTCTCCCCACCTTCCTCTCTTTCTCTTCTCCCCTCTTTCTCCTCCTAACCCTCTTTCTCTCTCTTTCCAACTCTTACTCTCTTTCTCCTCGCTCCTCCTATCCCTTTCTTTCTCACTCTCTCTCCTCCTGTCCCTCTCTCTCTTTTATCCTTTCACTCACTCTCTCTTTCTCCTCCTCTCTGGCTCTCTCCTCCGGCTCTCTCTCTCTTTCTCAACTATCCCTCTTTCTCCCTTCTGACTTGCGTGCTCACTCTGTCTCTCTCTCCATCTGTCGCTTTCACTCCCTTCTGGCTTACATGCTCTCTCGTTCTGCCCTTCTCTGGTCACTGTCTCTCTCTCTCTCTCTAACTGTACACTTCTCTCTCTCTCTCTCTCTCTCAGGTGTACTATCCGTACTTGCTGATCAATAAGAAGAGGTACGCAGGTCTGTATTTCTCCTCCAGTTCGGAGCATCATGATAAGATGGACTGTAAGGGGATAGAGACCGTCAGGCGAGACAACTGCCCCCTAGTGGCCAACCTGATCAACATGTGCCTTCAGAAGATCCTCATAGACAGGTACCTGATCAACAATCTGTAATAATATGCAGTACATCCGGAGTTCCTGACTCGAGCGAATCTAATCAGCTGTGTGTGTGTGTGTGTGTGTGTGTGTGTGGTAGAGATCCAGATGGAGCTGTAGGTCATGCTAAAGAGGTGATCTCCGACCTTCTGTGTAACCGCATTGACATCAGTCAGCTGGTGATCACCAAGGAGTTGACGCGGACGGCGCAGGAGTACGCAGGCAAACAGGCCCACGTGGAACTCGCAGAGAGGTGCGTGTGTGTGTGTGTGTGTGTGTGTGTGTGTGTGTGTGTGTGTGCGCGTGTGCGCGCGTGTGTAGATTTCTTTTTGATGCGAATCTCCATTTTCCATTAAACATCCAGTGTGTATAAATATTTAACTGCTATGCGTGTTGGTGTGTAGAATGCGAAAGCGAGACGCGGGCAGCGCTCCTAATCTTGGCGATCGGGTTCCTTACGTCATCATCAAGGCGGCTAAAGGAGTCGCAGCGTACATGAAATCAGAGGTCAGTAACGTGTGTGTGTGTGTGTGTGTGTGTGATGTACACGGTGGTGATGAAATTGAAATGTTTTGTTATCGGCTTAAATGACATCCGTGTGTTCAGGACCCGATTTACGTTTTGGAGAACAACATCCCTATCGACACGGAGTACTACCTCGAGCAGCAGCTGTCTAAACCTCTGCTGCGCATCTTCGAGCCTATCCTGGGAGAAACCAAGGCCGAGAGTGTATTACTGAGTGAGTAAACGTGTGTGTGTGGGCGTATTTGTATTTGTGTACAGCGACATGTGTATGATCAGTATCATTATTGGGTGTGCCTAATAAAATGGCCAGTGAGTTCTGGCCAGATTCTGGTGGGCTGCTAAACATTGGCATTTCGATCCAGCCCCGCTTCATTGGGTGTCTCTTTAAAGAATAACCACATGATCAGGTTACAGACTATGTGGAAGTTGATGTATTTATGTATTCAATTAGGTAACCATAGCAACACTGTGCGTTTGTTTACTGTTTCAGAGGGAGATCACACGCGCTGTAAGACCGTCCTGACCTCCAGAGTGGGTGGCCTCATGGCCTTCGCCCAGAAACGGAGCACTTGCATTGGCTGCAAAGCCGTTCTCAAAACAGACAGTACGTAGCTATACGTAGCGCGTCCGTCTGTCCGTCTGCCTAGCGCTTGTGCTTAAGTGTGTGTTTGTGTGAGTGTATTGTGAGTGATTGTTTGAGGTGGTGTGACTGGTGTGTCTATGATTTCTGAAGCCATGAGTCTCTTCCTCTCTCCCCGTAGCTGCCGTGTGTGATTTCTGCAAGAAGAAGGAGTCTGAGCTCTACCAGAAAGAGGTGTGTAATCAGCCCCGAGGGTCACAGAGGGTCATCAATCCAGGGTTCAACGGGTTCATCACCGCATCACACCGCACACTGATGTCATGAAGAGCTGGAGAATTATCTGCTAAATCAGTTTTTTTGAAAAACGTTTGATGGTGTGTGTGTGTGTGTGTGTGTGTGTGTGTGTGTGTGTGTGCGCAGATTGCTCACCTGTCTACCCTGGAGGAGAAATTCTCTCGTCTGTGGACTCAATGTCAGCGCTGCCAAGGCTCCCTGCATGAGGATGTGCTGTGTACAAGGTGTGTGTGTGTGTTTTTTGCATGTGTAACACATCATCCATACATTTTATAACCATGCTTCATACCTGCCTCGAAGTAAGCACTTCATTTTCCGCATGTGTATCAAACCTCACAGGGAAATGCCGTAGTGCTGATCAGCTACGCCGCATATTTTACACTTTAACTCGCGGCGGTTGGCATGAAAAGAAATCCACGTCAAAATCCGCTGAATCATCATCATGGTTGCAGCAGAGCGAACACTTCTGAGCGAATTACAGAAGTCTGTATTAAGACTTCATCGACGCGCGGGTGGATTTTCCCCATCGCTCAGCGTGACGTGCTTTCCCGCTATACTGCTGAAATATTATCGCCTCAGCTTTTTGCCAGTCAAATAAATGACTCACTGGTGATGCAACATTTTATATCCTACAAAGAGGTGTTCGAGTCAAACTGGGACTTTTCATTGCACAGAACACGGTAATGAGCGCTAAACAAAACTTTATTTCTCTATATACACTAAGCCGCTTATCTCAGCGTTTTACTAGTGCTTGGATGCCATCAAGGTAGAAAGATTTCTCAGTGCACCTGCTTCACCTGTATCTGAAAGGCTGACCTCAGAGGAACTCCTTCCCAAATACAGTGGAACCTTCGATTAAGAACATAATTCTTTCCGGAAGCTTCCGGGCTCCTAAATCAAAACACTCGTAAATCAAATCGAAATTTCCCATAAGAAATAATGGAAACTTAAATTATTTGTTCCACAGCCCCAAAAAATAAATGCATAAAAATAATTCATACAAAATATAAAGTAAAAATGAAAAAAAAAAAAGTAAAAATAAATCCCGACAGATAAGTGTCCGTTGTGTATGTATGTGTGTGTTTGTACACATGTGTGAAGCTAAAGTAAGAGGTGGAATGAGCAAATTCCGAGAAATTTTTGACCTCTCCGAGACTTGCTTTTGCTTTACACGCGCGCTGTACACACGCACAAAATACAATCTCTTTTACGCGCACACACGCGGTCACCGTGTTATAGTAAACGGTATGCGCATGCACAGATGTTGATTTATACCAGTAAGAGACGCGCGCTAAGACCGAGCAGGGGAGACGATTACCCACAATTCCGCAGCACGCGCGAGAGAAACCGTTGTGATCACGTGACGCTCGGCATAAAAACAAGAAGCGCATGCGTGCTACATGATACTCGGTATTCGTAAACCAAGACTTGCCAATCCGAGGTTCCGCTGTATGTGGAAACGGCTTTGGAGCGACAGACAGATGCGTCTCTTTTGCAAGTTGGTGTGACTTATTATCGCTGAATTTTCACAGGAACGACTGCAGCGGGCTCTAAGCTATCTCGCTCGGCATGTACTGCCCTTTTTATATTATTCAAATGTTTCATTTTGTAAAATGTACTTCATTCAAGTCCTGGTTTGATTCGAACGCCCATAGTATTGTATCTATTACCGCTGCGTTGAACTTGTCATATGCTAGAAACTTCCCCTCTCTCTCTCTCGCGCTTTTTCTGTGTGTGTGGTGTTGCATAAAGCTAAAGATATTGCTGGTAATAACGTGTGCTTCAAAGTGGACTGATGTCTGTGGTGTTTTATTCCTCTTGTGCTGTATTCCAGTGATTTGCCAATAAATGCATGATTTTTATTTAGCATATAACGACGTGTCTTGTGTAAGTTTAGTTTTCAGTAAATAGTGAAGTTAATTTTGTAGAATATCCACGGAACAACTTGGTTCCTATTATTACTCAGTTCCTGTTATAAGCTCGTTTGAACTTTGTCTTACATTCTCTCTCGCGCTCTCTCTCTAGTCGTGACTGTCCCATCTTCTACATGAGGAAGAAGGTTCAGAAAGACCTCGGCGATCAGGAGAAACTCGTCTCGCGTTTCGGCTGGTGAGATTATCTCCGGAATTACATCGTCTCCCCGTTTCTCTTCTCGTCTGGGTGGTTTGGTTTTCTTACTCCTTATTTGTAAAGAGTCATATTTACATTTTTTTGTACACAATCAATACAGCGGCTAATAAAATCATTTTGTAAAATGTTGGACTTTTTTTTTTCTCCCCTAAACTCTTGCTTTTCATGTATATAAAAACCCCCACAAAAATTCCTAGAAGAATTTTAATATGCATTTTTACTATTTGCATATTCAAGCCTTAAGCCAAACAGTAAACCACTAAGTACATGTACACTTGCTGTCCACTTTAATAGGAACATGTGCACCCTCATATTCGTGCACCTGTCTAATCAGCGGATCATGTGGCAGCAGCGCAACGCATAAACAAGTTACAGGTAAAGAGCTTTAAGTGATGAAATGTGCCGTCTTCGGAAGTTAATTGCGGGATGCTGCTTGTTCAAGTAATTCACCTTACTGATCAGAAACCTGTATGAGTTCCTAATAAAGTGGCCGTTGAGTGCATCGTCCGTTTTGAGGACAAGTTCTGTGGATGTGCCCAAACATGTGGATCTGAATGACTAATAAGGATGTATATATGCAGTGTCGGCCAAAAATATTTATATATTTTTATATATATATATATATATATATATATATATATATATATATATAAATGTGTGTATATGTATGTATGTGTATGTGTATATATATATATATATATATATATATATATATATATATATATTATATAAAAAAAAAAATATATATATATACATCACACTTGTATTGAAGTATGTATATATTTTTGGCTGACTCTGTATATATAGCTTTGAAACTGCTACAGTTTAATAAAGATGAATAAAACATTTCAGGCTTGTTTGAAAAATAATAATCTGTGTACTAATCGTAACTTTGTCTCACACCACCTCATCCTTTAACTTCGTGCCTGTCTTGTTTTAGTCTCTTCACAACACTGTGGTAAGTAAACCGTCCTGATAAAACAAAGGTGACGAACACAGAACTAGCCAAAATTCCTTTTATTAACAAAATCCCATTAAGGTTCTCATCGCTATGACGACAGGAATGTATCAGGTGTTCAGACCCCAACGTGGGCCTGATTTTAAAAAATAAATGTATTTCTGTATTATTTCCTTTCTTTATAACGGTATAAAAGTAAGGGAATGCAATACAATCGTGTCTCCATCCTTGCTCCTGTGAAGGAGGCAGAGACAGCAGGTTCTAGCCAGTGCTTGAGTAGAGCCCATTAGAGACGGAGAGCAGCTTGAACTTGACCTCCGTGGTGATGGTGGTAGGAAGCGACACTGCACAGCAACCTTCCAAGCATGAATTCATAGTGGTTACATGTGGGGCGCTAGCTCAGTTGAGAACTTTAACACTTTGTCCTGAGAGTCATTGTGTTTAGGAGATTTTGGAGAACATAAATGCTACAAAAAACTCAATTTCCGTAATCGATAATCGTAATAAAATCACATGGGATTAAAGTTATCCAAACAAGCTCAATAATTGACAAGCTCAAATTATTGAATCTTGGTGAAGTTCTAACATTAACGTAAAGCCCCGAATAGGAAGCTCTGCATTTGGCGAAGCATATACACCCACTGCAGACTTAAAAAAAAAAAAAAAAAGAGCAGCCATGGCACTGTTTCTGAGCTTCCTGATTGGGAACTTTCTTTAAGTTGGCTCTAAGTGGAGGAATAAGGGTCGAGATGCTACAGCAGAATGTGCATGTGGTTTGTGTACGTGTGTGTGTACAGTGCTATTCCAGGAATGTAGTGCAAGAGTGGGCAGAAGTATTGCTATAAAAGTGTGCAACGTCTCTGTGGGTGTTTCTTGCTCTTCTTGTTGCTGCGGTTCGTCTCCTTGTATCTCCTGATCTCCCGAACCAGAGAGTAGAAAGCCTCCTCCACACCCTGTAAAGGAGAGAGCGAGAGAGAGAGAACATCGTTTAATCAGATACGGTCCTGCGAATCTAAGCGTAGGAGTACAGAGAAACTAAGTTTGTGTTAATATTTACATTTGATAGAAAAACTGTCCGAATTCCAGTTTCTTGCTTCTACTACTGAGATTTGACCAGTTTGGCTCAGATGCGGTATAAAGGCGAAGAGTTAAGGCTGACTGGAGGTTTACTAAACACTGCTCAGTAAAGTTAAATCAAAGCTATTTAAATATTACAATTGAATACAAGTTATATAATAATGGTGCAATCCAAATCTCTGACCTTTTAATTTTCCCATCAAGCGTACAATTTTCTACTGATCAAGCCATTTAGTTACACTCCAAACTTCTGATCAACAACAGTCAATTCAACAATTGTCCTGTCTGAGATCGCCTGATCCTTGAAAATCAACAGATCAAACAAAATCAACTTGCAGAAGAGACAAAGAGATCGGTCTGTGGGAAGTGTACACAATCATTCACAAACACCACTTGCATATTACAGGGAGTTATTATTATAGGCCCCTGTACATGTTTGGGGGAAATAAAGGAGTTCCTGGGAGGCCAGCGTTTCCCCGGAACTCCGATCATGGCTGTGGGATACTGAGAAAACTTTCTACCTTAAAAGGTCTCCGTTGATGGCCACAAGTGAAATGCATTAGTGTAGAAGGGGATTATATAAAGAAAGGCTCTCGCATAACTGTCCTGTCCCTTTGTGCAAGTCTCAGTTTAATCATAAAAAGTTCTATTTGAGTCACAGCGTGACCAGACATGACCAAACACACATCGTCATGTCTGTCTGACTGCATAATGAAAAACATGATGCAGTAAAAGTATTATTTGCATAAATGTTCCTGCTGTGCAAGCCAGTCAGCCAGGTTATGACATGCTTAAATCATTATTGATCGCTCTGATCTGACAAAGCTCAGCGATGAAACGGACTGCCCATAAATATGCAAGACTAAATCCACTCTACACAGCCCTTGAAGATATTCTTATAATACTTTATTTAAAAAAAAAATCCCTACATGCATTAGTGGAGTTCACTCACCTGTCGTGTTTTGGCGGACGTCTCGACGAATGGGATGCCGTATCCCCGCGCCAGCTCTTGTGCTTGACGTGTCTCCACCGAGCGAGAGCTTAGGTCACTTTTATTTCCCACCAACACCATGGGAACATTGTCACTGTCCTTCACCCGGTTTATCTGCTCCCTACACACACACAAAATCAGTGGATATTTTAAAAATGGATAAGGGTAAAAGTGATGAAATCAAGAATGTGAACTGCAGAAATAAAATCCTTGCTCATCAACTTTGCTTCTCAGCAAAAAGGAAGTTGTGAAACATACGTACTATCTCTAGACTGCCGAGTTGAAGTTTTTAGTGTGCCATTTTATGCCAAAGTAAAAAGAAATTTAATGATAAATATATCAAGCGCCTCAAGGGACACATGAGGGGAGGGAAAAGTACAAACGACATGACAGGAGTGGGGGAAAAAGGGAACATTTTGCCAAGATCAACGAGAGCATATTTGTGTCAAGCTAAGAAGAGTCACTGCTAGACAAATTCTCTATTTCTGTGTAAAAAGTAAAAAAAAAAAAAAAAACCTGCGAAACTATGGGCAAACCTCTGTGAGCCTCAGAAATCCCACCTTCTGTGTTATGATTGGCTAGAAGAATTGGGTCTCATCTATGATTGGTTAGACAACCAGAGCATGAAGACGGGACTTAAATTATGTTTTTAGCCCAGTTTAGAGTTATTGACTATTAAATCTTAGCGCCAGTGTAAAACAGTGAATGTTATACTTAGTTTTATTTATATAATGCTTGTAACAATGGTCACTGTCACAAACAACTTTACAGGAAAAAAATTATATAGATGATTTTTGAATAAAAAAAGACCGACTGCAATTCTATCATTCTATCTGACTTTATTATTATTATTTTTTTAAACACATACTCAAAATTTTTAAGGCGATGTCAGCTTCTTAACAATAGCACTTTTGTCCAATGTGATTTGATATGTTTGTGGTGGGTGGGGTTGTGAAGAAACACATGCAAGAATCTTTCGCTTTTTACGTTAAGGGGAAATCCTGCACATTTTTACACCCAACTATAAATGATACCTGTAAAGATGCACGTCCTCGAAAGACTTGATGTTATTGATGGCAAAGACGCAAAGGAAGCCCTCGCCAGTCCTCATATACTGATCTCTCATAGCGCTGTACTCCTCCTGACCTGCAGTGTCCAGGATGTCCAGGAGACATGTCTCACCATCGATCACCACCTGCTTCCTGTAAGAGTCCTGTAAAGAGCAAAGAGAGTCCAGCATCTGAGCACTGATGGTGATCAAATTAATTTTTTAAACGTCCATCAGGAGGGCAAGTGAAGTGTTTAGCCATTACTCTAATGCAGCATGGCTGAATGGGTCGGAGCTGGGTGTGTCAGATCGGAGCTTGGGCCTAAACTCTCCAGCCTGGTAGCAGTCAGGATCTTGATTATGGTACAAGGTGTGGCAAACAACAACATGGGTACTGTTCAAAACTTGCTTCAGACTACATTCCAAGTTATCCTTAACAAAGAGCCAAGTGACAAGAATGAAAGAATTGTTTGGACATAAGCAACAAGGGAAGTGTCCATCTTAACACGGCTTAATCCACACCAGCTGCGTTAGCAGTACGAGACACACAAGAGTACATGCGTGTCTTTACTTTTCCCTCCTTGAGTGAAGGTCAACAGACAAACATCCTATACACCTTGTACTGAATTGTTTGAACAGTAGCGATATTTTAGATAGCCAGAAATTAAGGACACGTGCCTATATTCTGTCCCTTTGCTTCACATGACTGCTTTATTGAGCTTCAGCTTTCTGATATAAATTTGGTCTAAGAGGGACAAAAAACAAAAACAAACAAAAACATGCAGCATCATGTGAAAATTTTAAATAAAGTGTGCAGAAAGTACTGAAAATGGCTTGGGTATAATATACACTATCTTGCCAAAAGTATTTGCTCGTTCGCCTTCACATGCATATGAACTTGAGTAACATCTAATTCCTAATCCATAGGGTTTAATATGATGTTGGTCCACCCTTTGCAGCTATAACAGCTTTAGCTCTTCTGAGGAGGCTTTCCACAAGGTTTAGGAGTGTGTTTATGGGAATTTCTGACCATTTTTTCAGAAGCGCGTTTGTGAGGTCAGACACTGATGTTGGATGAGAAGGCCTGGCCCGCAGTCTCCACTCTAATTCATCCCAAAGGTGTTCTATCGTATTGAGGTCAGGACTCACACCAAACTCACTCATCCGTGTCTTTATGGACCTTGCTTTGTGCACTGGTGCGCAGTCATGTTGGAACAGGAAGGGGCCGTCCCCAAACTGTTCCCTCAAAGTTGGGAGCATGAAATTGTCCAAAATGTCTTAGTATCCTTAAGCATTAAAAGTTCCTTTCAGCATTAAGGAAGCTTTAATGAAAACATTAAGGGGCCAGGCCCAACGACAAAAAAAATACAAAAAAACAAAACCCCACACCAGTTCCAACATGACTGCGCAGCAACGTCATATGAAATCCTATGGATTAGGAATAGGATGTTACGCAAGTTCATATGCATGTAAAGGCGGGAGAGCGAATACTTTTGGCAATATAGTGTATTTCTTCACTTTTGCCCTTGTATTAAAAAGGAAGGATGTGACACATATGCAAACTCCAAATGTCACCATGCAAATGCACTACACTGCTCACACTATTATGCAATCATATACTGAGGTTGAGTGAAAAGATGCATTATGGAAATCCCAAATATATCACTAATATTCAACTAATAATCTGATTAATATTTCAATCATAATTAAAAATGAACACAACTGATCATTGAGGCTGAATTTTTGTAACCAGAACATCGAAGGCCGAATTTATCAGGCAGCCTAACCTAACCTCAAGGCTGAAGAAATTGTCAATTCAGCGTTGGAAATTTAGCTTCAGTATGGGAAACAAACATTTGTTTGAAATTTTTTTTTTTTTGGCAAATTGAGTTCACCTCGTTGCTGAGCAGAAAACCAACCTCATTCTGTTATGGTCTTAGGAATAATGTACCAGTCACAACACTGCACACTATGACTCAGCATTATCACCACCAGACCAGTGGTTTCCCGCCAAGGTGGATTAGTTATGTGTATCTGTATTTATGTGGGGGGGGGCGCTAGCATTGGCCCGGCTGATATTTGATTATCATTGATTAATATTAAAACTTTCATTGGGCAACATCAGTTTGGGGTAATTTACACGAAATTTTAATTTCATTAACATACTTTTAGCATCATACTTTTTATCATAATTTATTCTACCTTGATTAGTACATTTTGATTAAAGTCAAGTGAACTGTACCTCAATGGTAGGATCATATTCATCCACAAAGTGGTTCTGAATAAGCTGAATAGTGAGCGCACTTTTCCCAACGCCTCCTGCTCCTACTACCACCAACTTGTACTCAGTCATCCTGTAAGAAAAATAGTGTATGGATTAGGGAGGGAAAAATAAAACAAAAACACTGAACTCAAGAAATAAAATAAACAACACTGACTTCTATATATATGTGAATTACTTAACAGCCATGGAATGTCTCCAGATGTATTGGCTTAATACAAAATGTCTTCCTAAAGCCCATATCGTGCACTATATTTATTAGGGAAAATTTGATAGTTATGAATCGTGATTATTTTGTGTGGCTATACACTAACTCCAGAATAATTTTAAACTATTTTTACATTTATAATAGCGATGAACCGGTCAGTGACCAGAACTGGCTGCCTTTCAGTTTGATTGGACATGACCAGTGATCAGCCGATCAGCCTTAGACATAAACAATTCTGTACCGAGTGCAGAAACTTCTGAGAGACGCAAGAGAAACGCATTTCTATGGTGTTTTATTATCAAACATTGTGTTTGTTAGAAGTTTCTGTTCTGCCTTTTTATCCAAACTCTGTGAACAAAATTATTCGAAAACCCACTTATTACACATGAGCGCTAATCATTCGGAAATCACGCGCATCAGAAGCCCTGCATGCTCGCTGTCAAGTTGAGTTGAGACTGTAAAACGTCGCCGTTTCTTCATGATCCTACAGGTGGCGCACTCTGAACTATTTACACATTTTCCTCCCACGTGGTAGGAGTGATTATTTACCAAGTTTGTTTAGCAATAATAATTATGGCAGGTGACAAATACACGATGCTGAGTAACAATGTAGTGTTTTTGCTTAATTTAGGTTAAATGTCAACTCTTGTATTTGAAGTAAAGTTTGTATTGTTTAAATACTGTGCTCGGTTTTTAAGGGAGAAAACTGACGTTTTAAGGAATGGGCTAAACTTTTTTTAATGGCTTAAAAATTTTACAAAACCAGGGAAAATGCAACATCGAATCGGGATATTTATACAATCGTGATACTTATAGAATCGCAATTTTAATCGAATCGCTCCCCCCCCCCCCCCCGCGGGACCGTGATAAATCATATAGCAATTCCCTACGTAGTGCACCTATACAGGGAGCAGGAAGTCGATTGGAATTAAGAGAGTTACTCGGGCATTTCAGAAAGAGAGCTTTGGGCAGAAGTTGAGTAGCAGGGCAAAAGTTGGCTTCAAGAACATTTTAAAAGGAAATAAGCGAGTAATGTGATCAGTTATGACAGGATATGAGGAATTTATGACTGTCAAAAGTTATCAAACCAGAAATCTACCGTTAGCCAATCAGGCTAAGTAGTTAGCTTTTTTTTTTTTTTTTTTTGCTATTTCATCAAAATTTCAACAACTCACATCCTTTAAAACAACCTGAAAGTATTACAAACATACTGAAGATAAATATATATACACATACATTTACCTTGGAAATAGATCTACCTTAAGTCCCGCGTTGTTTTAAAACAGACCTGTCGAAAACAGTGAGTTTAAATGAAAAGCAGGGATTAGCCGCTGAGCCGCATTACGGTCGCTTTAACGACACTGAAACTATCCGCATTAACCAAAAAAATAATCTGTATTTACTCCAAAAGACTGCGTGACAAGTTTAAAGGATTAAAAAGTACTCGTATTACAATGTAAAAGTAATTTGTGCCGGTACAATTAGAGCAGAAAATCCAAAACAAGTCTTCATACATTTAGCTCTTCTCGGCTAAGACTCTCCCTGTTTCATTGTGGGCGAGGAAGGGCGGGACTATAAACAGAACCCACCAATAGACGGTCGTCATTTCTTACCGACTGATAGACTATAGGTTGCGAGGGAATAGGAAGTAAAATCGCAGCCAATTAAAGAGCGACTTATCTTTCCGTATAGTCTGGCGTCAGTGTATACCAATCAGCTTAGAGGGTTACGTTAAAAGGACATGGCGTGTGTCCTGACAACTGAAGTCATGATGACGGAGTCTTACTCCTTCTAGTCAGAGCTAAGGGTCGAAAGTCTAGGCACTTCAGTTATCTCTCTGCTGCTATAAAAAAAGAGAGCAGATGTATTAAAGAAAATACTTTTTTGTTTGTTTCCTAAAATCTGATTGGCTGATCCACATTCCAAGCTGTTAGAAAGTCCTGGATGTTTGCACATACTGTACACGATGGCATGCATGCTTTACAACACATTCTTTATCCATCTATCTATCAACTGTCTGTATAGCTTATCCTGGGTAGGGCCCCTGGAGCTTGGGGCCTATACCAGGGAACTTAGGGCACAAGGCAGTGTATACCTGGATGACTTGGCAACACATTGCTGGGCAATAATGGAAGAAAATTTTATAGTCAATATTTATCCATTCATTCATTCATGTTCCATACTGTATATCCTGTGTAAGGTTACGGGGCTCTGGAGATTCCCACCGTAAATGGGTTGCCAAATCACTGCAAATACTCTCACACACCCAATCATTCACTATTGATGATTTTAGATCCTGTGTCTAGACGATCATTCTACACCGCAGGCCTTTGAACACTGTCAGGGGAAACAGGAGGACTTGGAGGAAACCCACAAAGCACAGGGAGAACATTTAAAGTTTTAAAAGGTTAAACTTTTAAGCTCCATGCACACAGCCTTTTGACTTTGGTCAAATGTGAGGTGCAATTAGACTTTACAATAATTCTGCCCTATGTCAGGAGAGTGAGAGGGATCTGACATCACTATAAATAGACTTATACATTCTGTCTTCATTGCACTGTGGTCACACTCCTCATTAATTTCATCTTTTTTTTATTAATATTTTAACTTCCTGGTTTATTCTCTCTATTACGATTTCAACTTACTGGTGCGCCTTATGTACAGTTTTGTTCCTGTATATTCAATCGTTATGCATGTGTACATAGAAACAGTATATTTGTGTTGTTTGATACCAATTTTACCTCATTAATGCACCTTAAATTGTAAACATTGTATCTTTAAAAAAAAATGTTTTTTTTTTTTATTTACCCTTTCTTCAATTCTTGTTTTTTGCTTACTTGTGGTATAATCTGTGAACTGGCTGCTGTAATGATAGAATTTCCCATTGGGATTAAGAAAAAAGTCATGTCTGTCACTCTGTCTGAACACTGAATTTTGGCACATGTTTCTGTCATGAATGGATATTTATGGATATTCCAACTAATCTTTGTCCAATATGTTGCTTCGCAATGGCTGCTACTGTGCGCCATTACTGTACAAGGTGTATGGTACAGTAAGTACAGACTGCACTAAACAGTTGAAGATGGCCGTTTTTGTGGACTCTATTATTTTGGTGAGTATTTGTTGAGTATATATATATATATATATTTTAAATAAAATATGTTGTTGTTAGCCTACAGGTATTTAAGACAGTTAACGTTAAGTATGTGAGGCGGGTGTGTTTCTGTTTATCGTTATACTGAGGCACCCTGACATTACTGAGGTGAGCTTAGCTAACTTTAGGTACCCTGTACAGGAGTTAGTGAGCTAAACATTCATAACCGTATCTATCTTTTCCCCCACTTTTCCCTGACTTTTGCCCAGCAACAGCGTCCTGCTCCCCCCAGCACACCGGGCCGCGCAACCGCTCAGCTAACGAAAGTTTGATAAAAACCAAGTGTTTAACAGTTAAGGAGTAGCCACGCTACTTGGTTTGTTCACTCACTCACTCACTCACTCACTCATTGTCTACTGCTTTATTCAGTATTCAGGGTCGCGGTGGCCTGGAGACTATCCCAGGAGGCTTAGGGCACAAGGCAGGGTACACCCCGGACAGGGTGCCAATCCATCGCAGGGCACACACATACACTCACTCACTCACACACCCATTCACACACTATGAGCAATTTGTCTAACGTCAGTTAGCCTAATCTGCATATCTTTAGCCTGTGGGAGGAAACCGGAGTGCCCAGAGGAAACCCACCAAGCACGGGGAGAACATCAAACTCCATGCACACAGACATGATAGTCGAGCCTGGCCGGGAATCTAACCCAGACCCTTGAGGTGCAAGGCGACAGTGCTAACCACTACACTTAAAATGTGATAAAATGTAAGTGTTTCTTTAACCAGAGCTCTGCGGTGGAGGATTGGGGTCAGAGGGGTGACGGCTGGCCTTTTGAAGCTACTGGAGGGGGGGACTTTGATGGCCTGGGTGAACATGCAGCAGCTTTAGGATTGATGTTTGGTCAGGTCTATGCTCTAAACATTGAATTCCACTAGGACTGGATGTACACCTATGAAGCCATCCGAACGATTACTATTGGACCTGGAGAGACATGCCCCCCTCAGATTCACATGCTGAGAAACATACTCTTGTCTACTCTTTTAACTGTTGGAGTATTGTTAGGCCAACTTTTTTTTATTTTTTTTTATAGAAAAACAATCATTTTTGAAATTACATCAATGGGAGACTTTTTGAGTAGATGAAAAGTTGGGCTAAGTCAACCCTAGAAAAAATATAATTAATTGTGCCCACAACCAATATTACTTGAGCTGACACAAATATTTGAATTACAAGTTGAGTCAACCTAAGATTTTGAACTGGGTACAGAATGTAAAAAAAGCTGAAGCTGAAAAGAGGATGGCTTCTACAACAGGACAAAGATCCTAAACATACCTCGAAATCCACTATGGAATACCTCAAGAGACGCAAGCTGAAGGTTTTGGAACGGCCATCACAGTCCCCTGATTTAAACATCATTGAAAATTTGTGGGTAGATCTTAAAAGAGCTGTGCATGCAAGACAACCAAAGAATATTACAGAACTAGAAGCATTTTGCAAGGAAGAATGGGAGAAAATCCCAAGTAAAAGAACTGAAAGACTTTTAGCTGGCTATAAAAAGAGTTTGCAAGCTGTGATATCTGCCAGAGGAAGTGTTACTAAGTACTGATTATGTAGGGTGCTCAAACCTTTGCACAGTGCCACAAAAATGTTTAACATTTTTATCTTTGTTCCATTTATGACATAAAAAGTAACTATGCACCAATGTTTGCTAAACATATTTGTGCATTTTTTTCCATTTCCAAGCACGACTGTGTTAACATCTTTTAAATTAAAAATCACCAAAATCTGTTATTTATCAAGGGGTGCCTAAACTTTTGTATAAGACTGTAGATAGATGGGAAGATGGGAAGATGAATGGATGACAAAAAAAATGACATTGAGAATAATGGTGCAACATACAAATATCTTCTCCCACCACTTCCAAAAACAGCCTTCTTCCTCCACTTTCACAAACAGCCTACACTGAAAAACCAGTACAATCACACACACTTTCACACACACACACACACACACACACACACACACACACACACACACACACACACACACACACACACACACACACACACAAATTAAGAGTGGGTGTGTGTGATACTGTGGTCTGCTATGGCAGAAATTAAGCAAGAAAAAGAAGATTTTTCTTGAAGTTAATAATGCGACAAAATGACAAATCAATAAAGAATAAAAGAGTATTATTATCAGTACTGGGACATTACACTTGGTATTTACTTAGTATAGGATCATAAGTAATAGGAAATATCTCCCATCCCTAATTTTTATATGTACACTACCTAAGAGTCATAGAGATGATAGAGCTCAATGCAGAAATGTCTTAAGAACATGAATCAAAACAGGAAAACATATAGATAATACCAACACAAACCAGAGCTTCAGCCATAATGCCAACACAAACCAAGCAACTAAACCAAATTATATCTTTTATTAAACATACAACACACCTAATACACAACAATTCACAATGTTTATGAGATTATGATTAATTCTAATGTTTAAATAAATGACCAAGATTAGTCTGGTTTACTTATAAGACTCCAAGCATGGTTTTGTATGATGTGTGAAAATGTGTTCATTTTCCTTGTGGTTATAAGCTGAGCTGTGTACACAAAAGATAATAACTTATTCCCACTAGATAAACATCTCACCTCCACAAGATAACAACTTGTTCCCACAAAATAAATAAATCGTTCCACAAGATAAACAACCTATTTCCACAAAATAAAAGATAGTTCATATAAGACAACAACTTGTTCCCCAAGATAACAACTTGTTCTGACAAGATATACAACTTATTCCCACAAGATAAATAACTTGTTCCCACAAGGTAAACAATTTGCTTCCACAAGATAAATACCTTGTTTCCACAAGATTAATAATTTGTTCCCACAAGAGCACAACTTGTTCCCACAAAACAACAACCTGTTCCCACAAGATAACAACTTACTTCCACAGGATAAACAACTTATTCCCACAAGATAAAAAAAACTTGTTCCACAAGATAAACAATTTATTTCCACAAGATAAACAACTTATTTCCACAAGATAAATAACTTGTTCCCACAAGTTAAACAACTTGCTCTGACAAGATAAAAACCTTGTTTCCACAAGATTAATAATTTGTTCCCACAAGAGCACAACTTGTTCCCACAAGAGCACAACTTGTTCCCACAAGATAACAACTTACTTCCACAAGATAAACAACTTATTCCCACAAGATAAATAACTTGTTCCCACAAGGTAACCAACTTGTGCCCACAAGATAAATAACTTGGTCCCACAAGGTAAACAACTTGCCCTTACAAGATAAGTAACTTGTTTCCACAAGGTAAACAATTTGCTTCCACAATATAAATACCTTGTTTCCACAAGATTAATAATTTGTTCCCACAAAACAACAACCTGTTCCCACAAGATAACAACTTACTTCCACAAGATAAAAAAAAAAACTTGTTCCACAAGATAAATAACTTGTTCCCACAAGGTAAACAACTTGCTCTGACAAGATAAGTAACATGTTCCCACAAGGTAAACAATTTGCTTCCGCAAGATAAGTACCTTGTTCCCACAAGATAAGGAAGTAGTGGACACAAGATACTTACATGTCCCACCAGGTAACAACTTGTGCACCGGAGACAAAGTCAATAAAATTCAAGTTACTGCAATATCATTTTGTACAACTTACATCACTTTAAAATACTAGAGATAATTAAAAAAAGAATTCATTAACTATTGTTATAAAATTATATTAAAGTACATTCAATTACATTTGCATTCTTATCAAAATAAGAATCAAATTCAGGGTGGTAACAGGCTTAAGGCTTACACTTTGAGTTGGGTCATCACATAATCATCTCTGAATATTTTCCTGACAAAACCCTCCCTTTTAGTTACCATGTGTCATAGAGAGGCACTTCACAGCTTCAGGCTCATCCTGAACTCAGGTTCCGGTCTGCGTGGAGCATTGGATGTTCTTCCTTGCTCCATGTGGGATTCCTCTTGGTTCTTTGATGTATCCTTACGTAAACTTTCACACATGCTAGATATGGATGAGTGATCAGGCAGTTCATCATTAATACACAGTAGCATGCATCACTAATATCTGTACTGTATATGTATACAGGATGTAGTATTCAATAAACAGGTTTTAATGGTGTGTGTTTATGCTTTCTACTTTCATGCAGGTCTGCGTGATCACTTCCGAACATCGAATAAGACCTATAGCCTTCACCGAGTGCCCTAGATATGTACAGTCTTTTACCAGAAGATGTCAGCAACAACACAAGCCAGTACAGGTGACTGGAGTACTTTCCTAGCTCCCATCCCCATGACAGATGGATAGAGGGATTATCTTGGTGATTTTAGGCAAAGATTAGAGCTGAGCAGATGCCCTCAGTGGGACAAAGAGAGAGAGAGAGAGAGAGAAGTGAAGTGTAAATACCATCAGATGGAAAATTGACGCATTTACCAGCACTATTATGTTAAAATGCTATTAATTTGATACTGAACTATGATTGATTACTTTCATTAAAGTTAGCAGAAAATATTATACAGTAATCCAAAACACAAATATGAGGAATACATGTGATTGATCCATCAGTTTTATTGTACATAGGGAAATTTCACATGTAGATTTTATTCACTTCTGTTCTTTTATGTTTGTTTTCCAAAAAAAAGAAAGACAGAAAGAAAGAAAAAAAGGATTGTCTAACAAATTGTTCATTATTCACACGCGATCACAGCATTATGGGGAAACCATGATAAACAGAGGAGAAAAAAAAAAACGACCAACAAAAAGTAGAAACATCACATTTTATAGGAGAATCGTTTCCATCATGCCAGCAGGTCTATGTTTCATTTAAAAAAAATTATTTTCTTCTTCTCCGACTGAAATAACTGCTTCAAACCGAACCCTTTAGTGTTTCTAAAGGTGTGAAATTGTCTTGTGTCATGTACTCAGGATTTCACAACATGGTGTGTGAATATCTGTGCGTTACTTTAAATAACATACATGAGATATTTAGATTAGGTTGTGTTGCAGATTTCTACCCATTGCTGTACTTCACATTACAATTCAGTGCGTTAATCTCTTTCACACTCTCATCTCTTGTTTCACACACACACACACACACACACACACACACACACACACACACACACACACACACACACACACACACACACACACACACACAGTGCCCAGTACAATTACCGACACCCTTTCATGTAAATTAATAATTAAGAATAATACATATTTTAAGTTCATATATGGAATAAATGTGTAAATAAATTACTAAATAGATAGATAGATAGATAGATTATCCAAAGTTTATCTCAAATATTCCTTTTGGGTGGGTGTCAATCATTTTGGCACATATATTTTACAATAATATTTTTACTAATAATAAAGGCTAAAATGACTAAAATAATTTTATATTTTTATTACCACAGAAATAAACACTTTTAATAATTTATAAAAAATATTTATTTAATTTAAATAAAAAATAATCTATTTTCTGAGGTGAAGATTTTAATTAATGTGATTTAAAATGAAAAAAAAAAAAGTAATATACAATTTGTGCTCCTTTATAGGAAGGGTGCCAATAATTCTTGAGGGCAAACTATAAGTGTGCAGCCACATTCTCTCTCTCTCTTTTCTCTCTCTCTCTCTCTCACACACACACACACACACACACACACACACACACACACACACACACACACACACACACACACACTAATGTGACTGAATGTACTGTGGAATTCAAGGATTAGGAGGGAAATATATGTTTATGACATGAGGCAGTGAGGGTGAGCTGTGTTCTGACCATGGAACCATGGACAAACACAAGGAAAACATACACACCCACACCCACACCCACACACACACACACACACACTTACACCAAAGGTACACATCTGGTATTTATCCTCATATTAAGTGCATTACAGTGATTTTGGCAGAAAGCCTAAAATACTGGAGTTAGAACACTGCACCGTCAATATCCACACTGACACACACACACACACACACACACACACACACACACACACACACACACACACGCACACGCACACGCACTCACTCAGCCTGACACACTTTCCAGTATCACATACAATAAACATTATTAAAAGCCTACATGTCTCCAGTGGAACCCTTAAGAGGTTCTATGCAGAACCGTCGGACAGACGGAACCAAGTGGAACCCGATTATCCAAAGAACCCCCTCTTAATTGCCGTCCGCTAGGTTACACTTTTTTGTTTCACTTAAAGATGTCACTGGGATCAGTATTTTATTATATCTTTCACTTTCAGATGAATTCTCTCTGTCTGTCTTGGCTGTATTACGTCACCTCATGGGTTCTCAAGTCCAGCCCGTGGAGAGCTGAAATCCATCAAATATCCAGCCTAGTGATTTTCCTGCTCAAAGACACCTGATTTAACCGAAAAGACAGTAAGTCCAGATTTAGGTAGTAGTATTTAGCTAGCGCTTAGGCAGACTAAGCCTTTAGCTTTTCAGCCAACCAAATCCAACCATCCTAGTGAACATAAAGACTTTAATTTAATTCATGCTGTATTCATTATGACTTGTAAGTGGTAATCTGCAAGTTAGAATAACGTAATTTTTCCCACTTTAATATACCCAATGTGTGACGTCGTGGGTGGAAAAAAAAAACATGGCACACTTTTACATTTACATGCCGACGGTACTGTACTACCTGTTCTAGCCATTGGAAAATGTCTAGTAGAATTAGCAACAAATTAGCTGGCTAATGGTAAATAAAGGTGGAGGTCTGTGTGCATGGAGTCTGTATGTTCTTCCAGTGCTTGATTAGTTTTCTCGAAGAACTCTGGTATTCTCCCACAGTCCAAAGATATGCAGATTAGGCTAATTGGCGTTCCCAAATTGCACATAGAGCCAAATTGCCCATAGTGTGTGAATGTTGACTGTCCCATCCCAGATGTAAAATGGGAATAAATACAATGGTAATCACCATTGGGATCCACGGTTACAAGTTGGACTACAGAGGTTCCTAGATGGATGAACGAATGGATGGATAAAGTGGTAAATAAAGTAAACACAAAGTCTCGATTCATTCTGCAAACTAAATTAAATGAAAAGTTTCAGTATCCATTGTTTTTTTTTTTTTATATGACGGTGTAAACAGGGAAGGAACTGATACAGTATCTCGAATGACTATCTTAAGTTAATGAGTGGAAAGTTGAGGCAGCGTTTTTGGGGGGGTTGGAGGTGGGAGGGGGCTGGGGTTTGCGGTTGGCCTATCCCAGGAGAAATAGGGCAAGCGGCGGGGTACACGCCAATCTATCGCACACTCACACACTCTAAAGGTCAATTTAGGAATGCCAGTTAGCCTAATCTGCATGCCTTTGGACTGTGGGAGGAAACCCATCAAGCACAGGGAGAGCATATGCACACACACCCGAGGTGAGAATCGAACCCTCTACCCTGGAGGTGCAAGCCACAGTGCTAACCACTATGCCACTATGTACACGTTTAATTTGTCTTTCGAAAAAGCTACTGTGCATCATGGCTCCCAAAAATAGTACTAGTGCAGCAACACGAGGCAAAGAAGTATTGATTTGGAAGTGAAAAAAATGTTTGTTAAAAAAAGCATAAAGGTGGAACAGTGAATCATACTGCTCACGACTTTTGGTATTTCATTTCACGCAGGCCCACTGCAGGTACACTACAGGATCCTACATACTGTAGCTTTGCTAAATATCCACAATACTGTACTGCAATATGGTGGGAATCCAAGCCATCCAAACTGCATAATGTGTGGTTTCACAGAACAAATCTCAGAAGTTACGCAGGTTTTTTCCCCCCTCCTTTCGGCTGCTCCATGATCTAAAAATTCCAGTTGTCTAGTGGTTAGCAGTAAGTGCTCTCACCATCGAGATCAGATTTCAAGTCCTGTCTATAAGACGTCGGGTTAGTTGTTGAACAAAAGAGGAAAAAATCAACCATTTGCAGAGTGAACGTTTCACGGACGTATTTTAGTTGGAAGATGAAAAATAAATGCTTTAATTAAGGAATATTTGGACCAATGTTGTATTCATAATAAGGTGCCTTTTGTTCAAATCAAATCAAATGAACATTGCCACAACCAGGTTTGACATTCAATAATGCCTGCTGGGGTGTGTCTATATATATATATATACACCATCAACCTGGCTGTGATTTGTGTTGTGTTGGTGGATAATTCAGGAATAACACTCTCTATGGCTCTAACACACGGCCAAAAAAACATGCTTGCAAATCAAACTACGCACACACTGAAAAAGTGCATGTGGAATTCAATTACATTCTAAATCTAAATCTAAATCTTTCATCCTCTATCCCCTTGTTTTAAACATCACTCAAACAACCACCTACAAGCAATTGGACCTGATTTCAAGGGACCCGTGTGTGTAGACAAAACTGGGATATTTGATTTGCCTCTTTGGGGGACTAATCAAGATTTAATGTTCAGCTACGAATTAAGAACTGTGTAAATCTCCTCTTACTAAGGGTACACTGGTGTCTGTTTAGTGTCCCTGTAAATCTAAGCAAAAGCTTTGTGGGGTTTGGTATTGAGGGCCTAACTGTACACCACTTTGTGTCTATAAGCAGGGAAATTGTGCCAGATTTCAACTCTCCAGGACTGGAAATGTGCACCACCCCCACTATGTGAGCTCCCTCTTAGTCTCTCCTCCATAAAGATAACTACTTCTCCCTGCTGGTTGTACATATTCTTCTGTTTTGTCCCAGTCTGCGACCCATCCTGCTCCGCCCCCACCTCCGCCTCCGCCTCCACCTCCACCTCCACTACCGTTTGGGCCGGCGGTGTTTGGCTGGTTGATGGCACCATACTGTCCGCCTGTTCTGTAAAGCTCTTCGGTCTCGTTGGCCAGCTCGTCCTCATCCAGGATGCCGCATTTCTCCTCGCTGGTGTTCTCAGCGTCGGCCCATGGCTGCTTCTCTCCCGATGCAAATATCCCTGACAAAGGAATAAATAAACGTATTTAATTATAACAGTCAAGTATATAGTTCTATTTATATAATAGAACTTAGATCACACCTAGAGGATGTTCACAAAACAAATTCAATTACATTACTTTAAACAATTTGATATTTATTTCCAGATTAAGTAGATGAAAGGATTATGGACCATGTTAAAGAAGATTAAAAAAAACAAGTAATTCATATTTTATTTTCTTCTCTTCTGGTTTTAATGACACCCTGAAGGCTTTGAGGTGTGGTCATCCCTAATATTCTCCTTTGAACTGCATCCAAATTTTTCAAATAACAGTTGACAGATCAGCTTTGCAGGATGGAACCTCGTCGCGGACCATTTTTTAAAGTTCTATTATACAATTGAATTCAAATTGAGACATAAGACTTCAAGCACTGTATGGTGATGTGACCCTATGATATGAACGTTTTACGTGAATGATGAACCCAGAATATTATTAATTAATTTATTTTTTGCTACATTCACTCTACATGCAGCTTTTGGAGATTTACTTTTATTAAAGAAGCAAATTTAACCAACAAAACAGACAAGAAATATGTTTTGAACAAACAAGAAATATATATTGACATGCATCAAGAAATATGTTTTGAACAAACAAGAAATATATATTGACATGCATCAAGAAATATATATTTTTTTAATCTTTCATTTTCGCTTCTCAGCTATTCCGCCGACTGGGGAGGATGAAGGCTGTGCTTCTCTGAAAAAGGTGTCACCAGCCTACACCAACTTCACAAATGCCTGCTTATGATGCAACACAAGGCAGCGTAACAGTTTCGTAACACTATCAGAGGAACATGCGATCTGTCCTCTTCCATATACATGAGCTAACAGCACTCCATGATTGGCTAGATTGGCTCTCTAACAAAAGAGAGCATTTCATCACATCCCAAATTTTACTTAGTCATAAATAGGTGTAGCGTTGTTGTGGTTTCAACGTGCTATGTAGATTTTTTTGCACTATATGTTAACATTAATTACAAAAGCATGACGCATACCATAGAAGATGACTCCCCCATAATGCACTAATGATGCAATAAGGAAGACATACTGCCACTCTTCACGTGTCTGTAAATAAAAAAAAACATACAGTGAGACAAATATTATAATATTTCTGCAGCTCTGATTATATCAATGTAAATGCAATGAAAGACACTCAGTATACACCAATTAGCCATAACATTAACACCGATTATCAATTATATACCAGTAAACTGGTGACAGGATCATGGGCATCCAAGGCTAACCCATGCCCACGGGATTAAAGGCCAGCCCGTCTGACCTGATCCTACAGAAAAGCTAATGCAGCACAAACCACAGAAAAATCAATGCTAGTTATTATAGAAAGCCAGAAGAACTCCCAGAGCACAGTCACACACGGGGCCAGGCAGGCAAAGAGCCCAAGGCCAGTGACCGAGTCCTCTGAAATCCCAATCCGATCAAGCACCCTTGTGATGCGAAGGACAAATATCCGATCCGCAGAGGCCTCACCTCGTAACCCACAGCATGCTGCCAATGTCCTGGTGCTAGACACCACAGCGCACCCCAGAGGTCTTGTAGAGGAGTCATGCCCCAAGGGTACAGAGCTGCCAAGGTGGCACAAGGGAATCGACAGAATATTGGGCATAATGTTTTGCATTGTAATGATATGGTTGATTTGTGTATACTGAACATTAGAAGAACCTTAAACTATTTCTAATGCTTGACAAAACCAGGCACCTGAAACATGAATGCAAGGAGGTATATGTGTGTGTGTGTGTGTGTGTGTGTGTGTGTGTGTGTGTGTGTGTGTGTGTGTGTGTGTGTGAGTGAAACTCAAATAAGAGAGGAGAAAAGGTTACTGTCTCAGATGAGATGAGGGAGAGGGGAGGGACTCATTCCTCCTCTCCTATTACTTCACACACAAACACAACACTAACGGAAACAATTCAGGAATTATTTTTACTTTTTTCAAAGGTAAAGTGCAGGTTAATTTGTTCTATTTTTACTTTATATTTTGTATTAATTATTTATATTGGGGGGGGAGGGGGGTGTGGAATTAATAATTTGAGTTTCCATTATTTCTTATGGGGCAAGTGGATTTACAAGTGTTTTGATATGAGTCCACTTCCGGAACAAATTATGCTTGCAATCCAAGGTTCTACTGTGGTTAATAGGTGTGCGTGTGCATGTGCGTGTGTGTTTGTGTGTGTGTAAGCCATCCTCTTCACCAGCAGGTGTCACCAATGTCACCCTATAAATCCAGGTTCCAAACACTGGTCATACGTGTAGTTAATAGCCTTTCTGTCCCTTTCAAACAACCCATGAAGATATGACTGGAGAGGTGTAATCATTTCATTACCACAGTGCTGTAGATCACGGATATGTCCACATTCTCCTGCTCAGTGTGGACATGCCTGCAATCACACACAAGCACGTTTAGAAAGTGTTTCAATAAAGATAGGCAAAGCAGGCCTAAAAATATGCTCCTAATGACTAGCATTTTTCAGAAAAAAAAAAAAGAAAAAAATTGGAATATGCTAAACAGCTGAGTTAAAACTCAGTGATGGAGATGAGACAGAACCAAGAGATGCAATAACCTTGAATGTCTGTAAAATCTCCCTGCTTTCTAGATAAAGGAACTAGCAAACAGTAAATCTGACTCTTCCACTGTGTCCAGCATTAGTTCTTACCCATTGTTCAGATTGTTATCTTTGATACACACAGATGCGTACGCCACTTCCTCCTGCTGTGACACTTCTTTGGACTGAGGAGCCGGCTTTACCTGCAGGGAATCAAATGACCTTTCAGATAAATAACTATGAACGAGTGTTTGTCAAACAAGAATTTTATACAGCTATAAATACACAAGTATCATTTTGCTACAAAATGCTAATTGCACAGTCAACGCTAAAGTATGTAATAAAACCAGTTAAATAACCAGATTCTAACTGCCATTAGAATCTGATGAGTTCTGATTCTTGAAGCTTTCAGAGATCATGAAACAGCAGATCATGCTTAGTTTTTATTTGATGAAAAAATGGGAAATAGTAATAAATATGGTAAAACTATGACAGGGTTTGGTTATTATACTTTAACAAGGTAGTCGCTACTGCATGTCATACCTTACCTACATACTGCATCATACCTCTGTTTGCTCTCCAGCTTTTACAATGTTGTCATATGGAGCGTCATCCTTCTTCCTAATAGAATCAGAAAAACAAAACATTTAGTTAGGTACCAGACAGTCAATCAATCAATCAACATTCATTTATATAGCACCTGACAGCAACCTAAGTTGAACCAAAGTGCTTTACAACACTAAAAATGGCAATAAAGAGGTAATAAAAGAGAAATAAAAAATACCAAAATCAAACACATAATTATAAATAAATAAATGAAAAAAGTTAAATAATAATAATAATGATAATAATAATAAATAAAACAAAATTATAAAATTATCATTTTATAAGCTGTGGCTCAATCTGAGCAAAACCAAACTGCTGTTAATCCCTGGTGATTCATACCCAGGTCAAGACTTTGTGATCTCCCTGGACAACAATCAGATCACTCCTTCACCCACTGTCAGCAATCTTGGGGTAACTGTGGACAATCATCTGTCATTTTCCCCATACATTGCTAACCTTACTCACTCTTGTTGCTTTCTTCTTTACGATATTAGAAAAATCCACCCATTTTTTTCTTCACAGGCTACTCAGGGTGCTTGTTCAGTCCCATGTTATTTCAAGACTAAACTACTGCAACTAACTTCAAATTTTGGTACAAATCTAAATTTTATTCGTCACATACACAGTCATACACAGTATTGGATTTGTCCTCTGCAGCTGATTCAGAATGCAGTGTCACGTCTCGTTTTCAACCTTCCCAAGTTCTCCCACCACTTCGCGCCCTTAACCGGCTTCCTGTAGCCGCCCGCATCAAATTCAAAACCCTAATGCTCGCCTACAAAGCTAAAAATGGCCCAGCACCCACTTACCTCTCTGCTCTAATCACACCACACACTGCACCACGTTCCCTCCGATCCTCCAGCCCTGCTCGCCTTGCTCCACCATCTCTCAGGGATCGAGGAGGATATTCATCCAGACTCTTTTCTGTTATGGCATCTAGGTGGTGGAACGAACTTCCTCTAGATGCCCGTACAGTGGAGTCTTTGACAATCTTTAAACAACAACTCAAGACGTATCTGTTTCTTCAATACTAATCTTTTGACTAATCCCCCTTAACATCTCTGTTATGCTAATTCCAGTATACAGACCACTCACCAGAAAACCTTGCCAGCAGGAGCCATCTCTGCTCTTCAGGACTGTTTTGAGAACACAGACTGGAACATGTTCAGGGAGGCTGCAACTTACAATGACTTCATCAACTTGGAGGAATACACATCATCAATTACCAGACACATAAACAAGTGCACAGATGAGGTCGCTGTCTTCAAAAACATCATCTCACGACCCAAACAGAAACTGCGGATTCCTGCGGAGGTGCGTGCAATTCTGAAGACCCGAGACTCTGCCTTCAGAGCAGGGGACAAGGTGGCCCTAAGAGCAGCGAGGGCCAAACTGTCCCAGGCCATCAGATAGGTGAAGCGTGCACATTGGGACAGCGGTGACACACGGCGCATGTGGCAGGGCATACAAGCCATCACCAACTACAGGTCTTCATCACCTGCCTGTGACAGTGACGGCTGCTTTTCAGATGCGTTGAACAACTCCTATGCTCAGGTCTACATGCAGAATGTCATAACGGCGAGAAAGACCACCCCTCCCCCGAACGACCAGGTGCTATGTCTCACCACAGCTGATGTGAGTAAAACTCTATGCAGAGTCAACCCACGTAAGGCTGCTGGACCAGACAGTATCTCTGGCAGAGTACTCAGAGAATGTGCTGAACAGCTGGCAGATGTTCTCACCGACATCGTCAACATCTCTTTGAGCAGCGCCGTCATTCCCACGTGGTTCAAGTTCTTCAAGCGTGTCATCATGAGACACATCAAGATCGGGAACTGCCCCTCAAGCACCACCACACTAAGTACTGGGGCCTCCACAGCTGTGTGCTCAGTCCCCTGCTGTTCACAATGCTGACTCATGACTGTGTAGCGACACACAGTTTCAACCACATCATCAAGTTTGCTGATGACACAACCGTGGTGGGTCTCATCAGCAAGAAGGACGAGTCAGCATACAGAGAGGAAGTGCAGAGGCTAACAGACTGGTGTAAAGACAACAACCTGTCTCTGAATGTAGATAACACAAAAGAGATTGTTGTTGACTTCAGGAGGACATGGACTGACCACTTTCTGCTGAATATCAATGCTCCTCTGTGGAGATTCTCAACAGCACCAAATTCCTGGCTGTCCACCTGGAGGAGAACCTCACCTGGTCCCTCTACACAAGCTCCCTGCCTAAGAAAGTCTGGGAAGGCTGAGGAAGGCCCAGCTTCCACCACCGATCCTTACCTCCTTTTATAGACGGATGATCGAGAGCATCCTGAGCAGCTGCATTACTGTCTGGTTTGGGAATTGTCCCATCTTGCAAGGTAGTGAGATAAATAATGAGCAGAAAAGATTATCGGGTTCCCCCTTTCCTCTATCGAGGACATCTACACCACGTTGCATTCCCAAAGCCACCAGCATTGTGGCTGATCAGACACATCCATCACACACTCTTTACCCTTCTGCTATCAGGATAAAGGTACCAATGCAGTCGGGCACACACACCCAGACTGTGTACCAGCTTTTTTTTCCACAAGCTATCCGTCTATTCAACAAAAAGGGACTGAACTGATAAACACAAACACATACACACACACAGACAAACACATTCACTCAGATTTTAACTCAGCTACCTCAAAACGTTGAGTCTGGACTGATAAACTGATAAACTGGACTGGATTGATGAGTGTGCTTTAGTTTTCTATATTGGATTCTTCTCCACTGGTAAGGTAGATCTTTAACCTTTGTACTGTTTTTGAAACACAATTGGTTCTTACTGTATACCTAGTTCTTGCTGTTTGGTAGTGTTGATTGCAGTGTGATTGTAGTGTTGACTGCAGTGTGATTTGTTCTCAGGTAATTAATCAAGAGTAGTTTCAGGCTTCCTTAAGGTGTGAATTGTGGGCAGGGCTTAGCTACATATATTGAAGGTGCATACCCTGCAACAAAGCTGGTCATGAATCTAGATAGCAAGTGTACATAGAATTGAAACAGAGAAGTGCAAGTGTACATAGAATTGAAACAGAGAATATAGAAAAGAGAGAAATTCTTACTTAGTAAGGAATAAAAAAATTTTTTTTAGACAAATACCTCATTCTGTCTAGGAGTTAAGGATGTGTGTTCAACCTATCTCTGTCAGTTCTCACAGACCAAGATGCTTTCACTCACACAGCAGAGGCAGATCTCCCAGAAACCTCATCTACCCTCCAGTACTGTCTCATTGTCCTGCACTGGTGGTAGGTGGGCTCTAGAACTGCCAATCTGCTGTAAAGAAAAAAGATTTTATCTCAGCCCTAGCTACCCATTACTCTTTTGACTTTCTAGCACTAACAGAGACCTGGATATCTCCTCAGAACTCAGCTACACCGGCTGCCCTATAATCTGCCTATATATTCTCTCACTGAAACTGGCAGAGGTGGTGATACGGGTCTGCTGTTGTCTAAGAGATGGTCCTTCTCACCTATTGACCTGTCTCATCACAGTTTTTCATCATTTGAATATCATGCAGTTAAGGTAACATCTCCAATTAACCTCCACATCTTAGTTATCTACCGTCCACCAGGCTCTCTAGGAAACTTTCTGGATGAAATGGACATGCTTCTTAGTTTTTTTCCTTCCACTAACACTCCTCTCACTGTTTTAGGAGACTTCAACCTCCCCTCTGACAAACTCCAATCCTCTTTCCTTTTCCCTCTCCTTAACTCTTTCTCTTTAACTCTAAACAGTTGCCCTCCCACACACAAGGCAGGGAATTCTCTTGAGTTCGTTTTTGCCGCCCTTCCCCAGTCACAGATCTCACTACTATTCCCCTTCATAAATCTGATCATTACCTGGTATCCTTCACCATAACCCTTCCTATTCTGTGTAAAACTAACCACCAAAATTTCTCTTTTACACGCAGAAACCTTCACTCTGTCTCCTCTTCCTCTGTGTCTTCATGCACCCTATCATCCCTCCCAGACCCAGACTCCTTCTCCTCTCTACCACTAGAGACTGCAACTGAAACTTTCCTCTCTTCTCTCTCCTCATCCATAGAGCTCCTTTGCCCGCTGTCATCTAAACCAAGGAAGATGTCTTGTCCTGCTTCTTCGCTATCTGATGTACTGCGCAACAACAGAAGAGAATTAAGAACTGCAGAGAGAAGATGGAAGAAATCACAGCCTCCATGCCAATCTTGTCTCTTACCAGACTATTCTCTCTAAATTCTCATGTGACATGACTTCTGCCAAAACTGCCTTCTACAGAGAAAAGCTGGAATCCTCTGCACATGATCCTGAAAAACTCCATAACATCTTCTCCTCACTACTCAACCCACCGACTCCTCTTGCCCCTTCCTCTCTGACTGCTGACGATTTTGCCACATTCTATGATGGGAAAATTGCAACAATCCGCCAGTCCTTCGCTCCCAACCAAACTTCTACAGCAGAACTTCAGGACCTTCCCTTCCCTCCCTTAGCAGAATTCTTCAACCTGTCATCTGATGAGATTCAGCAGATTATCTTGTCATCTAACCCCACCACCTGTTCTTTAGACCCAATCCCTTCCACAATGCTCCAGGCCATCTCACGAGACCTCCTTCCCTTCACCATAACCATCATCAACCATTCCATATCATCTGGTCATGTTCCTGCTGCTTTTAAGAAGGCAAGGGTTATTCCCATCCTCAAGAAATCCTGCCTGGACCCATCAGAAGTTAACAACTATCGTCCGGTCTCACTTCTCTCTTTTATTTCCAAAACCCTTGAAAGAACTGTTTATAACCAAATGTCTCTTTACCTCTCACAGAACAACCTTAATGATCCCAACCAATCTGGATTCAAAGTGGCACATTTCACAGAGACTGCCCTTCTGTCAGTCTCTGAGAAGCTCCATGCTGCTAGATCTGCTAAACTGTCATCTATCCTCCTGGACCTGTCAGCTGCATTTGACACAGTGAACCACAAGATTCTATTATCTATTCTTACAAGCCTTGGAATTTGTGGAACAGCGTGGCAATGGTTTGCTTCTTACCTAGAAGATAGGTTGTATGAGGTGACATGGAGTGGATCTACATCTGCCTCATGTAGACTCTCTACTGGTGTCCCGCAGGGCTTAGTACTTGGTCCTCTTCTGTTCTCACTCTATACCCAGTCTCTTGGTAAGGTCATATCATCGCATGGATTTTCATACCATTGTTATGCAGATGACACTCAACTTATTCTCTTCTTTCCTCCCTCTGACACTCAGGTTTCCACCCGGATCTCAGCATGTCTGGCAGACATCTCATCCTGGATGGCAGCTCATCAGCTGAAACTCAATCTGAGTAAAACTGAACTGTTGTTCATCCCTGGTGACTCATCCCCAGGTCAAGATCTTGTGATATCCCTGGACAACAATCAAAGCACTCCTTCAGCCACTGCCCGCAATATTGGGGTAACCGTGGACAATCATCTGTCATTTTCCCCACACATCGCTAATCTTACTCGCTCTTGTAGATTTCTTCTTTACAATATCAGAAGAATCCACCCATTTCTTTCTTCACAGGCTACTCAGGTGCTTGTTCAGTCCCTTGTCATTTCAAGACTGGACTACTGCAACTCACTCCTGGCTGGCCTGCCTCTGTCCACGACTCGTCCTCTGCAACTGATCCAGAATGCAGAAGCACGTCTCGTTTTCAGCCTTCCCAAGTTCTTCCACACCACCCCACTCCTCCGCTCCCCGCACTGGCTTCCTGTAGCTGCCTGCATCAAATTCAAAACACTGATGCTTGCCTACAAAGCTAAAAATGGCCCAGCACCCACTTACCTCTCTGCTCTAATCACATCACACACTGCGCCACGTTCCCTCCGATCTTCCAGCACTGCTCGCCTCATCCCACCATCTTTCAGGGATCGAGGGCGGCATTCATCCAGACTCTTTTCTGTTCTGGCACCTAGGTGGTGGAACGAACTTCCTCTAGATGTTCGTACAGCAGAGACTTTGACGATCTTTAAACGACGACTCAAAACGTATCTATTTCTCCAGTACTTACAGGACTAACCCCTCCCAAAAAAAACCAGTGTGTTAGACTAATGGCACTTAGTTATTTACCTAGTTAACCCAGTGTAAGTATCTATCCAGTGATGTAAACTTTAAAGCACTTTTTGTAAGTCACTCTGAATAAGAGCGTCTGCCAAATGCCTAAAAGCTTCCTGTTTTTCGTATTTTTCCCGCGAAAGTTCCTCGTTTGTTTGTAACAGCGTTTTAGATTATATATATATATATATATATATATATATATATATATTTTTTTTTTTATAATTATATATTTTTCCCGTTTTTACTAAATAACAAACTAGTTTTTACGCTTTGATACTACTGGACTTGATCAGTTTTTGCGCTTTTTGAGAAAACGCGCATATCATCTGACCAACAACAAGCGAATCCATCAGCAA
>JAAGKR010005028.1:36044-54905 GCA_011419295.1 Clarias macrocephalus
TCCCTCCGATCTTCCAGCACTGCTCGCCTCATCCCACCATCTTTCAGGGATCGAGGGCGGCATTCATCCAGACTCTTTTCTGTTCTGGCACCTAGGTGGTGGAACGAACTTCCTCTAGATGTTCGTACAGCAGAGACTTTGACGATCTTTAAACGACGACTCAAAACGTATCTATTTCTCCAGTACTTACAGGACTAACCCCTCCCAAAAAAAACCAGTGTGTTAGACTAATGGCACTTAGTTATTTACCTAGTTAACCCAGTGTAAGTATCTATCCAGTGATGTAAACTTTAAAGCACTTTTTGTAAGTCACTCTGGATAAGAGCGTCTGCCAAATGCCTAAATGTAAATGTAAACCAACCAACAAACATGCAAAGACACTGATCAACACTTTCAAACTATTGTACACAGCAATCTGTGAATGCTCTTTTGCACAATGTTCATTATTTGTTTATTTGCACAAACTACTTGCTGTTACTGCTTACTGTTTCTACTCCCACCACCTCAACTCACTACCTCATTACCACAAAGTATTGAAATGTCATATTGTCGCGTTGTCACTTTGTCATGCTTTGTCTCTTTTATATAGGACTTAGTTTTTATGTTATAGGACTTCATTTTTCTGTTAACTTAAAATGTCAATCTATCTTGTCCCAGTTAGCCAGCTAATTAGGTTTCATAGTTAGCTAGTTGTGTTGTTAATTATGTAGTTAATCTATGTTTTATATAGCACATTGGTTTTGGAGGAATGATGTTTTATTTCACTGTGTACTGAACTGTATATGGTTGAAATGACAATAAAATCCTACTTGAACTTGAACTTAAGTGTCTTATAGAATAAAAGACTAGACTGTAGAATAACTGTAGATAATATTACTAAGTAAGCAGGCATAGTCCGAAATCATCAGAGTATTTTAATGTACAGTACAGACCAAAAGTTTGGACACACCTTCTCATTCAAAGAGGTTGAATTTGTATTATGGCAAGAAAAAAGCAGCTAAGTGAAGAAAAACGAGTGGCATCATTACTTTAAGAAATGAAGGTCAGTCAGTCCGGAAAATTGGGAAAACTTTGAAAGTGTCCCCAAGTGCAGTCACAAAAACCATCAAGCACTACAAAGAAACTGGCTCAAATGCGGACCCGCCCAGGAAAGGAAGACCAAGAGTCACCTCTGCTGCGGAGGACAAGTTCATCCGAGTCACCAGCCTCAGAAATCGCAGGTTAACAGCAGCTCAGATCAGAGAGCAGGTCAATGCCACACAGAGTTTTAGCAGCAGACACGTCTCTAGAACAAATGTTAAGAGGAGACTGTGTGAATCAGGCCTTCATGGTAGAAGATCTGCTAGGAAACTACTGCTAAGGACAGGCAACAAGCAGAAGAGACGCGTTTGGGCTAAAGAACACAAGAAAGAAAACTCTTTGAATGAGAAGATGTGGCCAACCTCTTGGTCTGTACTGTATGTCAGTAAAATCTCCTTGCTTTCTAGATAAAGGAACTAGCAAACAGTAAACCCGACTCTTCCACTACGTATAGCATTAGTTCTTACCCATTGTTCGGATTGTTATCTTTGACACACACAGATGAAAGTCCCACCAATGCCACATAGCTATGAGTTCTAGAGAGAAAAACTTGGCATGCTCTCTGGACATTACTCACATTACTTTCTCTACTGTATCAATCACTGTGAGACGAATGCAATCATGGCCTAACTATGAGCTCAGGTATGCAGAAGAGGGCAGACTGCTGTCAAGGGGCGGAGCAGAACGAGAGGAATTCAAGCGCAGATGAATGACTCCAGTGATAGGGAAGAGCGTGGTCAGAAGGCGAAAGTGAGGATCAAAAACTGCAGAATCAATTGACAAGCTTACAAAGCCAAATCGCAAAATGAGAGCTGTAGTCAAAAGTGGAAGTGTAGTTCGGTAACCGGGAAATCAAAGAGTGAGGCGACAGAACCAAAAATGTGAAAGAAAGGCCTTACTCAGACAGAGAAGCGCGAGATAAAACCTAAAAATCGAAGCGCAAGGAGACAATCCGAATCAAGAGGCAGAGCGTACTTGGAAACATGAGAGCCATGAAACTGAGGCGAGAAAATGCACACAAAAATTCAGCACTGAAGCAGCACATAGAATGCAAACAGGGGGTGTGGGAAAGGGTAGATGATGAACTAGGGAAAATATGAGCTTGTGGGGAAAGTGACAGTGTGGGGAAAAACAGGGCAGACAGGCCATGAATCATGAAACCTGGACTGAGTTACGCTGCTCTGTATCGTAGCATGAGTGACAGCTCAGAAAAATGGATAGATTCTGACCTAAAATATTAGATGTTGTGCAAATCTACTTAAGAACTGCACACTTTACACATGAAGACATGGTGTATCATTAATAATCAGTAGTGTATTTCTAATATTTGGGGTCTCTGTGTGTGATCCTGTTAGTATAGAAGCATGTAGAGTTTTACCTCCTGTTATAAACTCCAGCTCCTAAGATGACTAAGATGATGACGATCACTCCAACTGTCACTACAGCAATGATCCAGACTGACAATCGATCAGGATTAACACCTGTGAAAAGAAAACGACAACTGAACACAGGAGTGTAAGTACATTATCACAATCAACTTCTTCCTTTTCTTTCAGTAATCATTAGAGACAGTCTGATAAATCAGGAGTGTTGTGAGCAGACGGACCCACCCTCGACCTGAAGGCTGATGGTTTTAGATCCTGACGTCTCGTTGGTTCTCCAAGTGCAGGTGTAACTCCCAGAATCCCTCACGGTTAGAGCAGGAAAGTGAAGAACGGGTCCTGATGGGTTTAACTGCTGGTTGTTCTTAGACCACACAAACTGTGAGGAACTGTGTGTGCAGTTCACATCACACGTCAGATTTAACGAGTCTCCTTGTTTAAGGGTTCCGTTTCCACTCAGCCTGATTAGTGACACCTTTAAATCTTTTACACAGAGCAGGAAAGACTCCACGTCACTCAATCAGCACTGAGAGGGGGTCAATAAATATAACACAATTATAGTCCTAAAATTCTGCTGAGTCAACATTTTTTTTCAATAATGTGATTTGTTAGTTTTTTCTTTATAAATTATATTTCCTCAAAAAAGATTCCATTACTTTTTTTTAATATGTGTTTTATATATAATTTCACATATCACATCACTACTGAATTATTAACTCTGATGATTGATTGCATTTAAAAGAGCAATTATTATTTTCTCATAACAGCATGCCCATGTTACATCCTTACATTTTAATCAGCACCTGAAAACATTTTTAATAACTGCATAAAAACACTCCTTTGCGGTGGAACCTTTTGGAAATTACATTATGTACATAAAGTAAATTTACCTGCAACTTGTAGCGTCACTCCAGGTTCACCTGTCCGTTCACCATCAATCCAGTCAGTTATAAATCTGAATCTGTACTCTCCAGAATAACTGAACTGTACATTGTGGATTAACAAAGTACAGTTTGATTTGTCGTCTCCAACGTACTCAAAGTCTGACTTGCTGTTTGATGAGCTGCTATAAACATATGGAGGGTCTGGACACTTTCCTGTGTTTGAGTTCATTGAGCACCAAAGCTTTTGTGTCACCTGAAGCCCCTTTGGATAATAATAACTGCAGGGAATGGAGGCACTGAATCCTCTCGCAGCACAAACCTGCTCTGGATATTTCACTCCCCAATCACCTGAGAAATAAGTGTTTACATTAATGCAGTCAAGACTTAAAAAGGTAAGATTTTAAAAAATACTCTCTCTTTCAAATTCTACACTGGAGAGAAAGCATGTTTTAGACATTTAGCCAAATAGTTCAACACATACACGCACAAACACACAGAGGTATGAATGTTGTGAGCAGACGGACCCACCCTCGACCTGAAGGCTGATGGTTTTAGATCCTGACGTCTCGTTGGTTTTCCAAGTGCAGGTGTAATTCCCAGAATCCCTCACGGTTAGAGCAGGAAAGTGAAGAACGGGTCCTGATGGGTTTAACTGCTGGTTGTTCTTAGACCACACAAACTGTGAGGAACTGTGTGTGCAGTTCACATCACACGTCAGATTTAACGAGTCTCCTTGTTTAAGGGTTCCGTCTCCACTCAGCCTGATTAGTGACACCTTTAAATCTTTTACACAGAGCAGGAAAGACTCACCGTCACTCAATCAGCACTGAGAGGGGGTCAATAATTATAATACAGTAGATTTCTAAAGTCCACCAGCAATAACATGTTTAAATATAATGTACTTTCTCATTCCTCTACTAATTATTTTTTACATGTTTTACTCCACAGTGCTGTTACATTCTGGATTGTGAGTTTTCAGATTTTTCTATACCAGCAGCTGCACATCACAGATTATAGTCTGTTTATGTAAGGAGAAGTTTACTGAACATTTATAAAAAGGGGTTTAAGAGCTTCAGCTATCGTTTGTGATTTCTTGATAACATGGGAAACTGTATTTTTTGTTGTTTATGTTTTAATAAAAAGAGAAATTAAGAGCTACTGGCATATGAACAGCTGTTTATACTCGCTATAAGTAAACGAGAAAAGGAACTACTGTAACTTGTTTAGCAGATGTCCATTAAACATGTATAATACAATTATTTATATAATAATAATGATAATAAATAAATTGTAAAAATGTAATTGTTGTCAAATTGCTGTGATATAAGAGGAATGATGCACTTTAGGACGTGCAGTTATAGGGAAATAATCAATTAAATTCAGTCTCTATCACAACACCAAATTACTTATTAGTTTCCTTTAACAGTGGGCCCATTATTCATGTTCTGTACTTAATTTAAAATTGCATGGAAAGTTCATTATGCAGATAAAGAATATTTTACTGTAGTTTTTATTTAATCGTAGCATTTACCTGCAACTTGTAGAGTCACTCCAGGGTCACCTGTCCATTTGTCTCTGTTCATATTAGTTAAAAATCTGAATTTGTACTCTCCAGAATAACTGAACTGTACATTGTGGATTAACAAAGTACAGTTTGATTTGTCGTCTCCAACGTACTCAAAGTCTGACGTGGTGTTTGATGAGCTGCTATAAACATACGGAGGGTAACGACACCAATAATCTCTGTTTGAGTTCATTGAGCACCAAAACTTTTGTGTCACCTGATCGTAAGTTGGATAAGAATAACTACAGGGAATGGAGACACTGAATCCCCCCACAGCACAGATCGACTTATCAGGATAATTCACACCCCATCCACTGACCTGAGTGAGAACACCTGCAAAATAAGTGTGAAAGTAGATTAAAAAAAAAAAAAGATTGAAAAAAAAAACTCTTCTAGAAAAACGGTTGTGAGGAAGCATTGCCGTTTTTGAAATGTTCCAACACTATCCTCCCCCGCCCTCCCCAACACACACACACACACACACACACACACACACACACACACACACACACACACACACAAACTATGATATGTCATATTTAACTGATATTAAATCTTAGTCTATTACTGTACTTAGATGACCTTAATAAGAAAGTTGGTCTGCAAAATTATGGTAGTACAGCACATAGAAAGTACAGCATGACATAATTAAATATATTTGCTTTTATCTCTCAATAATCTTTGTCTTTGATTTGCAAAAGTTGTTAATATAGTAAACATTTTTTAATGTGTATTAGTGATATATTTAAATAAATAAACAAAAAGTTAAAAAATCCTCATATAAATGGACACCATCATTAGGAGTCTTTAATCAGACACAAATGTAATATGTAATTACAAATATCTAACTATGTTTGTGTCTGTATATAATCCAGGACACACTACAACATGAACCAGCAAACAGTGAAAAACACACAACACTGATCAGTAATTATGGATAAAAACTGAGTGTGAAATGAAGGTTTCATACCAGAAAGTGTGAGCAGGATCGTAATCAGGTGAAGCGTCTTCATCCCTGCTGTTAACAATGAGGCTGTGACCAGCTTCGGCTCTGTGTGTACACTCAGCTCACTGACATGCAAATAACTGAGAAGTAACATGTGTTCCTGGAAAACCTGAAAAAGTAGAAGGTTAAGCATTTTTTTCAATGAACTGTAATGAGGAAGGGGTACATTAGTGTTAATACACACGCTGGTAAAGTCTGGTTTCTGATGGTCAGATGTTGATTAATTTGATGTAACAGCAGCACAGACAGTAGAGCAGCGGACAGTCACAGGTTTATATATTATACTGTACTCACTTTAATAAGTCTTAGCTCACTCATTATAGTAACAGATCACTCAGGGCAGTTTTATGGTCTATATATATATATATATATATATTTTTTTTTTTTTTTTTTTTTTTTTTAATCCTGTAATTTTTTGTGCTGTTATAGGAAAATAATTAACTTAAGAGTGATAACAGTAACTCTGCCTCATCACATCACTCAGTATTTTATTATAAATAAGTGTTTTGTTAATTCCCTATACAACAAAAATGGGACGGTGTAGTTAAAAAATGCTTAAAATAGTTAAACTTTCTGAGTGATTGTAAATTTTGTCAAATCTTAAAAATGAAACTTTCATTCCTTTCTGTAACATTTAGTCTTTCAATATTGAAAATCTATCAGAAAGTGAAGCAGTGGTCAGGCAGAGATGTTAGGATTTTTCCATTGTTAGATATTATATTATATATGGTATGTGCACTTTGACACAAGTTTAAAAGTCGCACATGAAACTAACATATTTACATCAGTCCCATTATGAAAGGTTAAGTTTGTGCTCTACATACATACGGGGAAAGTTATTAGCTAGTACAGTATATTGGTAAAGGTTTGAAATTTACACAAATTTAAGGAGAGTCCTTGTCGAATTGCGTTTAAAGTTGAATCACTGCAGGTCTTCAGAATAGCCTTAGACCTTTAAGGGTTTTAAAGAGTATTAAAGGCATCGGTTCTGTGTGTACATGCACACGACGCCCCCACTGCACATGCACGGCCATTTTGTTAAAAACTTACTTTGCACCTCACCTTACAGGACATGGCTCAGGTTCTGTATATTCTAGCATCACCGTGTTAAAATGAAACAACAGATGTATGTGACTGTATTTATTCCAGTTGGTACAACTGACCAACACACACACACACACACACACACACACACACACACACACACACACACACACACACACACACACACACACACACACACACACACACACACACACACACACACACACACACACACCACTATGAACTCCTTGAGGGCAATAAAATAAATTACGCAAAGGACAGAGAGTTTATTTATACACATGGAACAAAAGAATGTATGGAGACAGTGAGGAAATATGAGCCATGCAGAAACAGATGAAAAAGAGGAACATCGAGAAATTATAAATTGTAGAATAGAGAAGTGGGTCAGCCACTGCCTGCATGAGAGAGAGTGTACTGTGCAGTCAAAAATAAAGTGAATCTAGTGATGAGAGCTTCTGAAAAAGAAGGAAACCAAAAGCAAAGGTAATAATAATGATGATGATGATGAATATAAAAAACTAATTATAAATAATGAATGGAGAAAGTCCAGTCAATGAATAAAAGAAAAAGTGATTATGGTTGACCTCAATGACCGGAAGTAAGAAAAAATAAAAAGACCAGGTGGACCAAATTTGATAAAAGGAAGTATTTGATAAAGAGAAACCAAGTAACCGGAAAGGTGACTAAAGTTGGTGAAAAAAAAATTGGAGAAAATATATATTTATTACAGCATTTTTTCACACCTGCCTAAAATATATTATTTCTTTAAATAATATATATAGAAACATAGAATTTAATGTGACTCTGGTGGGCGAGAGATGATGAGAGCGTTTTTGCTTGCGGAGGAGGAAGTAAAATGTTAAGAAATAAGTAAAGGAAAATTCTGCACTACTCCTACCTGTAAAGTAAAACGCGGGTGGAGGCAATCTGTGAAAACATCAATGCCGTCTGTCAGTTTGTCACATACTTTAATGAACTTGCAGCCAGACTAAGTCTGTGTACTTGACATTTGCTATTTTAGAACAATTAATTTTGTACTATGTGCATTTAAGTTGTAATGAAATTGTACAAAAGCACAGTTTTAAGTGTATTAAGCCAAAGGGAGTCACTCTGTTTGCTCTTTTTGTATTTTATAAATTCCTATAAATAAATAAAAATTCCCCACACTGTACCAAAACATCTCCACAGTATTGTGTGTGTGTGTGTGTGTGTGTGTGTGTGTGTGTGTGTGTGTGTGTGTGTGTGTGTGTGTGTGTGTGTGTGTGTGTGTGTGTGTGTGTGTGTGTGTCTGTGTGCGCGTGTGTGCACGTGTGTGCGCGTGTGTGTGTGTGTGTGTGTGTGTGTGTGTGTGTGTGTGTGTGTGTGTGTGTGTGTGTGTGTGTGTCTGTGTGTGCGCGTGTGTGCGCATGTGTGTGCGTGTGTGTGTGTGTGTGTAAACATAGATATTAGATCAAAGTTCAATGCAATTTCTAGAATATTCAAAACTGGTGCAGTACATTTCTTCTTGAAGAACCCACTGAAAACTGTTTATAAAGTAGCTGTTAATATGGTGTCCTCACTCACTCTTTCCCTATACTGCCTTATTCTGTATTCAGGGTCGCGGGGGCCTGGAGCCTATCCCAGGAGACTTAGGGCACAAGGCAGTGTACACCCTGGACAGGGTGCCAATCCATCGCAGGGCACAGACACATACACACACTCACACACTCATTCACACACTACGGGCAATTTGGGAACACCAATGAGCCTAATCTGCATGTCTTTGGACTGTGGAAGGAAACTGGAGTACCTGGAGGAAACCAACCAAGCACAGGGAGCGAACATGAAAACTCCAGGCACACAGAGACGGCAATCGAACCTGGACCCTGGAGGATGCCCTTCCTGATGTAACTCATCCATGTTATCTGGGCTTGGAACTGGTGCTGCATCCAGTGGATGGGTTTCAGCATTGGCATGGAATCAAACCTGGGACGTCCACATGGCAGGAGGCCAACCTTGGTTTATAACATTATTAAATTTAGTTTTATGCAATACACTGCAAGTATGTGTACTGCATGCTTTTATTTTTTCAGCTCACAAGAAGCAAGAAGACTTGAAGATAGATAGATAGATAGATAGATAGATGGATAGATAGATAGATAGATAGATAGATAGATAGATAGATAGATAGATAGATAGATAGATAGATAGATAGTGTGGTGGAAATGTAATTCATACACTGGGTAAGAGCAAAGTAACAAAGGTTTTATTATAACTTCTGCAGAAGGACCAGTCTCATACAGCAAACAGGTGCAGCATGGAGAAAGGTAATTTCTTTCTGTCCCATTTTATACACAAACCTCTCTGCTAACATAATCAACGCCCTGTACATGAAGTTCCTACATTCAAACTCACGACTCTTTATCTCACCCAGACCACATGTCCTTCGCCTTATCATTTATTCAATAGCAACTACAACTTGTTTTTGTTCGGGTCTCTGCCTTGTTGTCCTGTGTTTCTTAAAGCTTCTATAATCTGTGTGGCACAATTACTATAATTATCATAATTAATACATGATTAAAATGTGATTTTTCCATTACAATAGATACTGTAGATAGATAGATCAATTTATTAATCCCAAAGGGAAATTATATACAGTACAGTATGTGTGTGATTGTGTTTGAAGTGTGGATCTGTGCTCAGTTCGTTGTTATGGTACATTATCATGGATAGCAGATTCATCTTTCTGTGGCTGGAAATTAGTGTATATAACACAATCATCCTTTATGTGCTGTACATTAGCGTAGATATTACTGTCCTCCTTCTGCTGCTCAGTGCGGACACTCCTGCGCTCACACAGAAACCTGTTTATAAAACACAGAATACATGTTAATTATGGTTTTTAACTGTTTGCCATTACTGCTTGTAAGAGAGCAGCATCAGATAAAAAAACGCTTCAGCAGCAGATAAAAATTAATCAGAGTTTTACCTCCTGTTGTAAATCACAGCTCCAGTCACTAAAATTAAAATCATTCCGACTGTCACCAAAACAATGATCCAGACTGTCTGTTGTTTTTCACCTGTTAAAAAGGAATTACACAATTTATCATGTGAAAATTTTAAATGAACAAAAATCAGTAACACTTCAGTAAGCATTAAGGAGTAAATCATTCAGGAGTGTTGTGAGCAGACGGACCCACCCTCGACCTGAAGGCTGATGGTTTTAGATCCTGACGTCTCGCTGGTTTTCCAAGTGCAGGTGTAATTCCCAGAATCCCTCACGGTTAGAGCAGGAAAGTGAAGAACGGGTCCTGATGGGTTTAACTGCTGGTTGTTCTTAGACCACACAAACTGTGAGGAACTGTGTGTGCAGTTCACATCACACGTCAGATTTAACGAGTCTCCTTGTTTAAGGGTTCCGTCTCCACTCAGCCTGATTAGTGACACCTTTAAATCTTTTACACAGAGCAGGAAAGACTCACCGTCACTCAATCAGGATTTCACACACAGATAAACATGTAGTATTGAATAATAAACATTAAGAAGATGCTAGCAAGATAATTTAATACAGTCCTGTAGGTAGGAAAGGTAAATTATACAGATAAGAAGGAATTTTGGAACTTAATTTTAAACCGGAAATTTACCTGAAACTTGTAGAGTCACTCCAGGTTCACCTGTCCATTCACCATCAATCCAGTCGGTTATAAATCTGAATTTGTACTCTCCAGAATAACTGAACTGTACATTGTGGATTAACAAAGTGCAGTTTGATTTGTCGTCTCCAACGTACTCAAAGTCTGACTTGGTGTTTGATGAGCTGCTATAAACATACGGAGGGTCTGGACAAAATCCTCTGTTTGAGTTCATTGAGCACCAAAGCATTTGTGTCACCTGAATGTTGGGATTTGATGTTGGATAATAATAACTACAGGGAATGGAGACACTGAATCCTCTCACAGCACAGATCCACTTATCAGGATAATTCACACCCCATCCACTGACCTGAGTGAGAACACCTGCAAAATATTCATGAAAGCAGTAAAAAAATATTTTAAATATATATAGATATAGATTTAATTAGCTTCCTCACAAGTCTTCTTGTTAAAAAAAAAAAAAATTCTTCCCATTAGTCAGTGTCTTTTTGAGTTGCAATGACAGCTGAGCCATAACCTTCATATAAATGGACACCATCATTAGGAGTCTTTAATCAGACACAAATGTAATATGTAATTACAAATATCTAACTATGTTTGTGTCTGTATATAATCCAGGACACACTACAACATGAACCAACACTGATCAGTAATTATGGATAAAAACTGAGTGTGAAATGAAGGTTTCATACCAGAAAGTGTGAGTAGGATCGTAATCAGGTGAAGCGTCTTCATCCCTGCTGTTAACAATGAGGCTGTGACCAGCTTCGGCTCTGTGTGTACACTCAGCTCACTGACATGCAAATAACTGAGAAGTAACATGTGTTCCTGGAAAACCTGAAAAAGTAGAAGGTTAAGCATTTTTTTTCAATGAACTGTAATGAGGAAGGGGTACATTAGTGTTAATACACACGCTGGTAAAGTCTGGTTTCTGATGGTCAGATGTTGATTAATTTGATGTAACAGCAGCACAGACAGTAGAGCAGCGGACAGTCACAGGTTTATATATTATACTGTACTCACTTTAATAAGTCACAGCTCACTCATTATAGTAACAGATCACTCAGGGCAGGTTTATGGCGGATGCTCCATATAAACATTTTTTTTTTATCTTGCCATTTTTAGCGCTATTATAGGTAAATATGCTCTAGTGACATTCATACTGTTATTCTGCATCATCACATCACTCAGCATGTTACTATAAAAAAAAATGTTTTATTAATTCCCTATACACCAAGAATGGGATGATGTAATTAAAAACTGCTTAAAACAGTTCCTAAGTTTCTAAGTAACCGTTTCTAAATGATTATAAACATGGTCAAAGTCTAAAAATGAAACTTTCAATACTGAAAAAATGATCACAAAGTGAAGAAGTTGTCAGGAAGCGGTGTAGGGAAATGTTTCCATTGTTAGATATTATACCCATAGACAAAATAACTACAGTATGTTACCTATCAAAACATATCTTAAAGAGTATTAAAGGCATAAGTTCTGCGTGTACATAACGCCCCCAGTGCACATGCCCAGCCATTTTGTCAAACACTAACTACACACTTTATGTTGCATGGCTCAGGTTCTGTACATTCTAGCATTGCAGTGTTAAAGTGTGACTGTATTTATTCCAATTGTTACAACTGAGCCCCCAAACTCAAGTCAAATCAGTTCACAAAATAACAACAGTAATAAATAGATTTAAACATTCTAAAAATAAATAAAACATTATAAATGTAATAAACATAATAAATAATGAAAAGAGAAAGTACAGTCAAAGAATAAACATTACTAATACAACAGGGGAGAAGTAAGTAAGAGGAAGAGAAAAAATATTGCGAATATAAAGTGTTATTGTCCTGCATGTATGATTGTGAATCTCTCAGTTTCTCTTGCGTGTGATTTTCTCTTAATCGTGTTTGTTAGCCTTTGAGTGTCTTATGAATATAAAAGTGCTACAGGATAAATCTCAGTGCAAATATTTAAATGTCAGTCCGTCTTTGGATAATACTGTGTCACTGCCCACACACACTCTTTAATGCTCCAGCCTGTGTGTAATTTTGCTGCAGTCTGTAAATGCATTTTAATGTTCATTTATTTTATTAGATTGTTGATCTGTTCAGTACTATCATGACTCTTCCAATTATTATCCCTTCTTCGCATGTGATTGACACCTAATTTCAACAGGATTAAACAAATATTCTTACTCATTACTTGAAGAGAAAGAAGGTTTTCAAAGTGTGAAAACTGTGTTGTTGTTGTTGTTGTTTTTTTTACATATTCAGTACAAATGCAGGAAATGTAGTGATTAGGACACGAAAACACTAAATTTTTAACTTCACCTTAATTCTGCAGTAATACTGCAATACTCTAGTTAATATTAAATGGCTACTGTGGTTAATATACAGTAGTAGTTGTACTGCAAATAAATTATATGGGTATACACAATTAAAATAAAGCTGGAAAAGTATTTACAGTATTTCTACAATTTAAATGTGTGATATAGTGTAATACAACTAAATTACATTATGTAACTACATTACAACTAAATTCATCAGTGGTGAAATTGTAAAAAAAAAAGCGGGGGGGTCAAGTATTTATTAATTTTTTTTTTGGGGGGGGGGTTTATGTGTGTGTATCATTCTCTTTTTTTTTATATGTCAAAAGCTGTGCCGGAACTGTTCTCTTGGTCGTTGCGAAAATGCAAACAAAGCGAAAAATGACTTGTGTGAGCTTGTGAGAAACGTGTTACAATATTGAATACTGATCGAAAATCATCATAGAGAGTTTTAATATTTCATTTTCATGACAAATATTACATAATACACAGTATTATTAATCTAAAGGGGCTGGTAAGGGGGATGGTGGTTTTACAGGAATGATTTTTGTCTTTTTTTTTTCAACAGGGAGGATTATCCCCCCCTGCCCCCCCCCCCAGCATCCTTTCTTCAATCCAGCCGTGATTGAAATTCATTTCATTAATTAAGTAAAAAACATAATAAAGAAACACATTTACAACACTAAAAACACCTAAAAAAAAAACATCGATGAAAGGACTTTTGAAGAGGTTTGCAACCTGTGTCAGAACATACCCCGCACAAGGGTATATGTTTTACCCCCGAGGCACAAGAGGTAACCACATTTGCCCCCAGTGGCATACAGTACAGACCAAAAGTTTGGACACCCCTTCTCATGCGAATTCTGAGGCTGGTGACTCGGATGAACTTATCCTCCGCAGCAGAGGCGACTCTTGGTCTTCCTTTCCTGGGCCGGTCCACATGTGAGCCAGTTTCTTTGTAGCGCTTGATGGTTTTTGTGACTGCACTCGGGGACACTTTCAAAGTTTTCCCAATTTTTTGGACTGACTGACCTTCATTTCTTAAAGTAATGATGCCACTCGTTTTTCTTTACTTAGCTGCTTATTTCTTGCCATAATACAGATTCAAACTTTTTCAATGAGAAGGTGTCCAAACTTTTGCTCTGTACTGTATAATGGGGAAAAATCCCATAGACTTAACACTGAGACCAACTTTGACGGATTGAAGCACAGAGTGAGAATTTGGTAGAAATCTCAACTTTACCACAATTGAAGAGGCTTGCAAGCTGTGTCAGAACATATCCCACACAAGGGTATTAGTTTTACCCCCAGGGCACAACAGATGCCCAAATTTGCCCCACTGACTTATAATTTGGTGCATGGCTTGTCTCGTTCCGTTTGTCGTAGACCTATGAAAGAGGTGTCATATCGTTCGGCTTATTCGGGGAAAGGGGGCTTGACATGACTTTTCTAATGGGCGAGTGGTAAACTGCCCCAGCAGAGGGCAAATAACATACAATGGTAACTTCCATAGGAACTTTGAAGCTGAATTTAACTGTGGATCTCACTGTCGTAGGGACACAGGGGAGGGCATATTTTACTCAGTCAACCAATCAGTCTAATACTAAATATGTTACAGTATAGTAAGTATACTATGACTGAAAAAAAGCATCTCACATCACCATGCATTTCACGCAGCGTTGCAAAGCAAGTGTTTATGTAGCGAGTATATATTTGTGTTTATTGTATTTATTAGGGATTAAGTCTGCATTTTTATTAGTAAATCTGCTCATATCAGGTAATGCTTTCATCTGCCTTAACTTAAATTTGCACTTAAGTGATAATTATTCATTATTAATAATTAATATTAAATTAAGTAATAAATATTAATCAAGCTGAGACTACAGGTAAATAGAATCTGGATTGTTTGTTTGTTTGTTTGTTTGTTTGTTTGTTTAAATATTAGTTATCATATCAGTATGTATCATATACCCCACCATTTATCATATATTGTAGATCATATACATCAGTATTTTGTTAATGTGTTTTTTACACTCTTGACATCTAATTAAGCAAAGCAGACATTTTTAAATAAATGTACATAGTTAATAAAACCTGAGATCTAGTATTTTGATCTTTAAATGTAAATATTACATAAAGTATACCTCAGTGACGAAAGGCAAAAAACCTTAGTTGAAAACTAAAGTTTTAATTTAAAATGAAACTAGCATAAAACAAACACAAATGCAATGGTAAGCTACAGGAGACAGACAGCAGAGCTACAACTAGACTGTGTAGTTCAAGATAATGAGGTGGTCGGGATAATTATGTAAACAAATAAAAAAATACATAAGTCACTCTGGATGAGAGCATTCACAAAACGGCAAAAATAATATATAAATGTAAAAAAACATACACAGAATTGTTAAAATGCTATACAAGGAAATAGAATTGAATTGAGATGCTCTTCTTAGTCGCACTGTATGGTGACAATATAAATCATTACAGAGAAAAGTCACGTAGTAATATGTGTGTTAGAATCGTTTGACTCTGTATCATCATTTTGTAAATCAGAAACCTGAATTCAACATAAAATTATCTTTATAATTACAACAGAATGTAGATCAAATCTGTAGTGTCTAGGTGAGATTATCTACTGCAGGAAGAAGAGGAGTAGCAGTAAGAGTAGGAAGCTCCAAGACAAAAAAGCCAGAGCAGAGGATTTACAAATGATTTATCACAAGACGTGTGTCAGGATCACATCACATCATCCAGGTTCTAGTAGCAAACCCTGGTCACACACGTAGGTAAAAGCCTTTCTGTGTCTTTCAAGTGGCTCATGAAGATAAGACTGGAGAGGTGTAATCATGTCATTGTGACAGTAGTGTAGATCACAGATATGTCCACATTCTCCTGCTCAGTCTGGACATGCCTGTAATCACACACAAACCCGTTTAGGAGCCATGAGGCATATAGACATCACACTGAACAGGGTTTTGACTGAACGATTCTGAAACGATTCCTTGAGTAACTCGAGTAATTCGATTACAAAAAATGATGGAGGCAAAATCTTCTGCCTCGAAGCTTCTTTTAATTCATTTTGAAAGCTTGCGTTATGGTTTTGCGCAATTATGTGTTTGACGTGACACAGCGCGCTTCCGGATACAAGCCGCCAGTAAACACCGACGAAGTAGAAGCACTTACGTCACCCACAAAGCGGAGTATTTGAAATACCTTTTTTTTTTTTGTTTTTGCATCTAAGAAAAGGCTTTAAAATAATAATGTATGGCACTATAATGCACTTAATAAATCTCAGTCAACTTTAAGCTCTTCCTTGTATTGTGAATAATGACAAATTTTTTTTTTTTTATAAAATTCTGTATGCATTTAAAAAATAAAAGTAGATTGTTGTAAAAAGAAAACCAATTAATCTTTGTTTCTCTTATATATTTTACAACACTGTTTATTTAAGCAAAGGTACATTTTATCCGATTACTCGATTAATCGATTACATTTTTGGTAAAATACTCGATTACTAAATTATTCGATAGCTACAGCCCTAATATATACGATAAAGATAGACAAAGCAGACGTAAAAATATTCTCCTAATGACTAGCATTTGTCAACAAAAATAAAAGAGAAAAATTGGAACATGCTAAACAGCCGGGGCGAAACCCAGTGGTGGAGATGAGACAGAACACAGACATGCAATAACTGTGAAATGAATTAGAAATTTGAGGCAGAACAGAGAATTGCTAAACTGGGTTTACTAGCTGTTAGCTAAGCTGTAGTTAGCTTGTGTGAACTGAGTTCACTTCAAACACTCTGTTAATTTCACAGTGTCCCAAAAGTCTTTTACATAAACACATAAGTACATGTAGGGATATGTTTAGCAAAATGTGTGCCAAAATTTTTCATCAAGGTGATTTAAAAAAAAAAAAAAACACACACACACACACACACATACACAAAGTTTGCAAAATGTCTTTATGTCCCCCTATGTAGACTCGCTGTAGAAGAATTGTAGATAATATTACTAAGTAAGCAGGCACGGTCCGAAACTATCAGAGTATATTTAATGAACGTCAGTAAAATCTCCTTGTTTTCTAGATAAAGGAACTAGCAAACAGTAAACCTGAGTCTTTCACTGCGTACAGCATTAGTTCTTACCCATTGTTCAGACTGTTATCTTTGATACACACAGATGCGTACGCCACTTCCTCCTGCTGTGACACTTCTCTGGGCTGAGGAGCCGGCTTTACCTGCAGGGAATCAAATGACCTTTTAGATATAAAAAAAAAAAAAAAAAACTATGATCAAGTGTGAACAAAAAAACAAGAATTTGGATACAACTAAAAATACACTGGTATCAGTTTGAAATAATGGCTTATTGAATTATTATTATTATTATTATTATTATTATTATTATTATTATTTGGTATTTGATTGGAAAAATAAAGTCAGTTTGTGGAATTGATCTCAAAATCATGAAAGTGTTAAAGTTTCACTGCTTCACCTCACTGTTTATTGATCAGATGGAATCAGAAATTCTAAAAATGTTAATGCACAGTCCACTCTGAAGTGATAAAGCCTACACAGAGGACTTTAAAATGGCAGCGGTTGGTTTGAATTGAGCAACTAATGGTTTGTTTTTTTCTCCTGAGGTTCTCTGAGCGGTTGTTATTCAAAATAAATGAACTGGTGTTAGAATCTGATGAGTTCTGGTTCATGAAGCTGTCAGAGATTGTGAAACAGCAGAACATCAGCTTTGGTTTTATGAAAAAAAAATGGGAAATGGTAATAAATAAGGTAAAACTATGGCAGAGTTTGGTTATTATACTTTAAGAAGGTAGTGTCTACTGCATGTCATACTTTACCTACACACTACACCATACCTCTGTTTGCTCTCCAGCTTTTACTATGCTGTCCTCTGGAGCGTCATCCTTCTTCCTAATGGAATCAGAAAAACAACACATTTAGTTTGGTATCAGACCAGACAGTGGACGGTGAATCGGTGAATAGAACAGAAGTCTCCATCTAAGCAGAACTAACAAACACTGATCTCATGAGATCCTCAGATAGCGAGCAGAGACAGACACTGTTTAGTGTCCAATGTTTTTGACATGGTTAATTGGATGGACCTTTTTGCCTCCAGGGAGACACCAAGCTTTCATATACACACTGTGGATGCTGCAGTGGTGTAACAATCCAATAGTTTTGATTTAATCGTTGACATAAAAGTCATAAATCAATGTTATCATTAAGAAAACATGCTGTACAGTATATGTAATAAACAGCAGAGTATTTCTAACCTTCAGGCTCTCTGTGCATGATCCTGTTTAAAACTTTTTAGTGTTTTACCTCCTGTTATAAACTCCAGCTCCTAAGATGACTAAGATGATGACGATCAGTCCAACTGTCACTACAGCAATGATCCAGACTGACAATCGATCAGGATTAACACCTGTGAAAAAAAAACGACAACTGAACACAGGAGTGTAAGTACATTATCACAATCGATTTCTTCCTTTTCTTTCAGTAATCATTAGACACAGTGTGATAAATCAGGAGTGTTGTGAGCAGACGGACCCACCCTCGACCTGAAGGCTGATGGTTTTAGATCCTGACGTCTCGTTGGTTCTCCAAGTGCAGGTGTAATTCCCAGAATCCCTCACGGTTAGAGCAGGAAAGTGAAGAACGGGTCCTGATGGGTTTAACTGCTGGTTGTTCTTAGACCACACAAACTGTGAGGAACTGTGTGTGCAGTTCACATCACACGTCAGATTTAACGAGTCTCCTTGTTTAAGGGTTCCGTCTCCACTCAGCCTGATTAGTGACACCTTTAAATCTTTTACACAGAGCAGGAAAGACTCACCGTCACTCAATCAGCACTGAGAGGGGGTCAATAATTATAATACAATAGAATCCTAAAGTCCACC
>JAAGKR010005029.1:0-29262 GCA_011419295.1 Clarias macrocephalus
AGTATAATTGGTATTCTGTATTCTAGATAACATTGTCATTTGAATCTAGATTACTAACATGCAGGCTGCTGAAGACAACTGTCCTTTTCCATTAGCACACCACACCAGACATCATCATGATCATCAGACATCACCATCATATATACATAGATTGATCCAAGCCATATAGCTTTTTCTCTTACCTTTAATACAACTCACTTGTGGGTCCCTTGCTAGAACATTTATTTCTACTGTTTCATTCATGAAGTATGAACAATTTAGGGGGTTTAACCTCAGCAGGAAGTAATCATTACCCCCATATCTGATCTGGCCATTTCGGTCTTTTCCACCACAGTCAGCTCCGGTGCAGTGGTGCGGACCTGACGGCTCTGTGGTTCTGATCCGAGCTGTTAGAAGTGGCCTCGATCGGGTGGTGCTGGAGCTCCTCAGAGCTGGGGTTCCTGTCAACAACACCGACCACACAGGTAATCACCACTTTCCTAAAACTTAACTAAGGTTCTAAGTGGAGGTAACAGGAGGAACAGCTGTATCCATCAAAGATGTATCAAATTCAAGGTTCCTGCCTATCTAGCTTTGCCAATTGCCAATCATTATCATCAATATATTTGTTTGGGTAGTTCTGTTTTACACTATATGGCCAAAAGGTATGTTGACACCTGACCATCACAACCACATGTCCTTTTTGAAAACCATTGAGCTGATCTATCCATTCCTGCTATAGCAGCCTCCACTTAAAATCTCCACTGGATTTTAAAACTCGGCTGTGGGGATTTGAGCTCATTCAGCCACAAGAGCATTTGTGATGTTGGACGAGGAAGACTGTAGAGCAGTCAGGGTTCCAGTTCATCCCAAAAACTGTTCAGTGCAGTTGAGGCCAATGCTTTGTGTAGGCTGTTCAAGATCTTCAACACCAACATTGGGAAATTATGTGTTTATGGACCTCAGCTTCTCAAGTTCCAGTGAAAGCTAAAGCAGTGTATGGACGTGGTGGTGTGGTGTCCACATATTTTTGGCGCTATAGTGTATTTGGCTTTTAAAGCACCAGTCACATGCAAAAGAGCAGAAAACACTGTTAAGGCTAACTTAAATTGTACTGTAATCTTGCCTATCCATTTTTAAAGGAATTCTTACTAATCCCATAGTAAGATTGATGGGTATAGAGAGAACTGAATAGAGGTGGAAGTTTATAACCTTCTCCTGTTAATTTTTTGTGCAATGATGTTCATATCTGATCACTCGCTCCCGCCAACCTTTCCAAACCTGTACTTAAATTTTTTTTGGTTGGGTTCTTCAGGATCCTTCTTCTGAAGATCACATCTACTGTACTGTACTACTAGCTTGTGATTTTTAATGATTAGATGATTAAATGCAGTGACTCCTGACTGGGGTTTTAAACGCATCTACACAGAAGTGGCTTCATGGGTAGATGGGGAGTAACATGCGTTTCTCTGGTCTCCCCATTTCCTCCTCCTCTTCCTCTGTCCTTTCCTGCTTCATCTGCCTTCTTAATCCCCCACGGGCTGTCAGAACCATTAATCCCTGCTGATGATTCTGAGCAAAGTTAACGCGCTGTGGCGTGTTTACTGTAAATACATTTATGATAGCTTCCGTTGCTCTGCTTTGTTTCACCAAAAGGCCTTTTACAAGCTATTTTTGTTTAGCCAGTACCATTCACAACTACCTCCACTTTCTTCAAATTGCACTATAGCCTTATTACTTCAACTTTTCCTTCCAGCTCCCTTATACTACTGCATGCTTGCTTCTATCTGCTTCTTTGTGTGTGATGGAGCCTCTTCTTTCCTGTATTTCCCTCCTCTCTAAATTCACTCTCTCTGCCAGGGAGATCCGCCCTGCACTGGGCATGCTCAGTAAACCACCTCTCATTAGCTCGGACACTGATACGTTACGGCGCTGCGGTGGACATGCAGGATCACAAGGTAAAACAACCTGATTTTTATCCCCTCTACAACTAGACACTATAGGGACAAATGTATTTAACCAAACCTGTAATGACATTGTTGCCCTGTGATGGATTGGCACCCTGTCCAGGGTGTACCCTGCCTCGTGCCCTAAGTCTCCTGGGATAGGCTCCAGGCCCCCCGTGACCCTGAATACAGGATAAAGCAATATAGACGATGAGTGAGTGATACAAATACAAATACTTTACTATGGAGTCGGTCCACCTATCGCAGCTTTAACAGCTTCCACTCTTCTTGGAAAGCTGTCCACAAGATTTTGCAACATTTCTAAGGGAATTCGTGCCCATTCGTTCTGTAGAGCTTTTATGAGGTCAGGCGTCCTACTGTATGTTAGACGGGAATGCCTAGCTCGCCATCTCTGTTCCAGTTTATCCCAAAGGTGCTTGATGGGGTTGAGGTCACAGGGCTCTGTGCAGCCCAGTCAAGTACTTCATCACCGAACTCATCAAACCATGTCTTCATATTCCTTGTGCACTGGGGCAAAGTCATGTTGGGATAGAAAAGGGCCTTCTCCAAACTGTTGCCACAAAGCTGCATAGAAGCGTAGCATTGCCCAAGATATCTTGGTATGCTGAGGCATTAAGATTGAAACACCTAAATTCAATAATTAACATGGTTGGCCAAATACTTTTGTCCGTACAGTGTATTTCAAGGTAGCTTTGGTTTGTACTTGAAATCCTGGACATGTTCCATTAATAGGGTGAGACAGCTCTGTTTCTATCGGCTCTCCATGGCTGCTACGATACCGCCAGGTTCCTCCTCCTAAATGGCGCCAATCAGGAGCTGGCAGACCGCAGGGGGCGTCGGCCAATAGATGTGGCCCAGGAAGGATTCCATCATCAGATCCTTGAGCTTCTACTGGCCCATCGAGTCCACCAGAGCCCGTATCCTGTGGCCCCAACGACTGAGGTGCTATGGGATGATCGCACTTACATGTATTCCCCATGGGTTGCATCGCCTCCATGTCTGCCAGGAAGGAGCTCTTCGTTTTCTGGGGTTGTAGGACCCAGGGAGATGTCTTCACCCCAGCCCAGGTAAAGTTGGCGAATTTATGGTTTTCAAATAGGCAAACTTGAACAAAAACTATACTCATCGTTAACTTTGCTATATCGGGTCTTTTTTTGTCAACAGCGACTGGCAATATATGACACCTCAAAGCTGGCGGCCAATGACAAACCAATCCACGACAGCGCTAGTCAGCCCCAGGATCCTCAGCCGCCCATCACGTCCAATCAGCACGCTGCAGGAAGTGACCTCAGAAGCAGAGGATGAGGAAAGAGACGGAGCACATCAAGTCATCAGAGCGACAACACCCCACTTCCTGTGTCCTCAGCCAGCACCCCGGCAGCGTTCATTCTCCTGCACACAACCTGCTCTGCAGCGCCGCCTCAGCGCCAACCAACCAGAGCCAGGGGTCAACGATCTGCCGGAGAAACTAGCTAACGAGCAAGTGGAAGTAGTGGTCGTACCTCACCCTAAGCCGAGCTCCAGCCAATCCGAGAGCAGAAGTGCAGGGATGGTGTGTAACACAGACTCTGGGAGAGAGAGGAAGAAGAGCTGCGAGATAAAAAGTCAAACCGAGGTGGTCAATACCGAACCCAGGTCAATTCAGACTGTTATGTGACCGTAACAGATTTTCATGAAGCTATGAATGGCAAGAAGTTTCAAGTCTTATTCCATTACTTAGCACTTTATTTTTTATACAGAGCTAATGCATGTTTATATTTAAATACACTTAGTACAATACACTTCGTTTTAGCAGTCTATCGAATTTTTGCATTTCAAAAATATTTTAAAATATGTAAAAAAGATGAAAAAAAATGCTACATATGCTGAATGCGCTCTATTTTTCTACTTTAAGTAATGCATTTTAGAAATTATTTTTACAAAATGACCAGTAAATATTATTGATGTATTATTTCATTCACATTTTTACTTTTGGAAATGTTTGTGTATTAAAATGTTTGATAAAACTTTTCAGGAAAACATCTGGATAACTTAATATTATTAACTTTTTCTAGTTTTATTACAATTATATTTAGATCCAAGATGGCTTTTGCTTATTTTTAGTTATTAATCTGACGTTTCTGAAATTAACCTCTTTAACCTGTATGTTATATAGTTGCTTTAACGTTAGCCCTATTAATTTAATCACATGAAAGAAATGATGCATTATTTTGCGAACTTTATTAGGTTCCCATAACTAACTAAGAGAAGAACTTATGCTGTATGTGTATTTGGGCTTTTGTAGTTGGTTGTATGTATTATATAATAATAATAAATCCCTTTTTATTATCCCTGCATGAAATGTCAAATTAAAAAAATGTAAAATAAAATGTAGTGTTTGTTCAACTTGTTAAAATGTCTCATTCCATAAACTTAACTATTGTACTTCTATGCAGTATTTTAATAGAATGTTGTTTTTCATTCCCATAACAGTGACCATGTCTGAAGAAAATCAAGTTGATTAAATGTCAAAACAAACATAATCAAGAGTGTGAAAGTAGAAAAAGTTTATTACCCTTTCAACGATGACCAATTTATTTATTTAAGGGTTGTTCAAGTCAAACTGGGACTTATAATGATGCAGAATAACAGAACACAGTTACAAGACAAAAAAAAACTCCTGTTATTTCTCTACATAATCCCTGCTACACTACTACACTACAACTAACCCTAACCCAGTGTAGTGCTAACCCTAACCCTAGTGCTTGGATACCATCGAGTTTTCTCAGTGATCTAAAACGCTGACCTTTCAGAACCTCATTTAATGGCACCAAAATATAGGAATGGCTTAGAGTGAGGACTCTAAGGACTGTACAGTGTGTGGCAATAACCCCCAGCCGAGATCCTGGAAAGTGGTGAGTGACTGTGGGAAGAGACAGATGCGTCTCTTTAAGAAGTTAGCCATCGATTTTCAAGAACCAGGCCGACATTGGGCTCCAAGCCACCTCAGCCGGGACCGTAATTCATGGACGTACAGCCTTGTTTTACTGCGACCAATAGTCTCATCACCATAATGAATTTGATGTTTTTTATAAATATTGATCACGTTTATACTATTTATACAATTAGTGAAGTCTTGTTTAAGAATCTTTAAAAATTAATATTTCTTGGGTTCCTTTCACAACATACCATTTTGTCAAATTATCATCAAATCTAAATATTATGAGTTGTGTATAACGCGTTACTGTAATTGAATCACTTTTCCTGATAACGCAGTAACAAGCTACATTTTAAATGCATGTAATTTCACTACAGTTACCACCGTCAATAACATTACTAGCATTACAAATGTAGCATTTCAAAATTAACCAAATGCATTTAAAAATGACGTTTTGCGCGGCAGCATCAGTTAACGAGCATGCAATTGAATCAATCGTCGGAGGGCTTTGTAGTTTTACATTTGATGTAACGGGTTCGCTCTTTTTGCATGGATGGCACCACAGGCATGAGGTGAGGTCTTGCGGTAAAAATGGTGCTTTTATTTAGATAAAACGGGGAAGGAGGTTAAAGAAGAGAGGAGGGGGAAAAAAGGGGAAGATTTATTAAAGCTTGAGATTCATTAACATTAATTATCGCCAGCTGGCATGGCAGAAGAGGGGGACGCCTACGTAGGGAGCCTACGGAGTGAGCGAGGAGCGACAACAGGTTGAGGCGCAGGCCATCACAGACGCACACAGTGACAGATGTTTTCAAAGTAACATAATTAGTAATCTGATTACGTTTTACATGTAATAATCAGTGATGTAATCAAATTACAATTTTAAAGTAGTAATTAATCCTTTGTAGTAGATTACTTGTTTTGAGTAACTTCCCGAGCACTGAGTATGATGCATAATATTGCATGATCATGTGTCACAAAAAAATGTGTGATACTTTTAAAAACTCAATCACAGGACATCTCAATTGATCAACTATATCAGGGGTATGATGGGAAATTGTCCAAATAAAGGGATTTTTCGCACTCGCCCAGCGGATCCACGGTGAAATGAGAGGCTTTGTGGCGGCGTGGCTGAATGTGTACACAGACAGTCTTTATTGTAAAAGAGGTAGAGAATACAGGTGTTTCACTGTACAGAGAAAGACAGCACTGTTGATATACGCATTCAAACCGTAAAATAAAGACGGTAAGCGCACCCCATTCTGAAAAAACAGGTACACACAGTAAAAAAAGAAAACACACACACACCCACACACACACACACACACACAAAGAAAAGACAAAACGATCTTTGGATTATTCTCTATTGCCCCTTTTAGCCATGCCAATTCATCTCTATCTGAGCGTCAGAAAAACAAAAAAGAAACAATACAGGGTTAGAATAGCAGTGATAACAGTAACAATAGTACTATAGTTATAAAGAAAAGCAGACTTAATGCACCTTACAAAGATTCCCCTCCTTCTTCACAACCCTAATATTGCAGTAACGTGTAGTGGAAGTAGTGATGGAATAAACAAAAAAACAAAACTATAAACAAAATAATAATAATAATAATAATAATAATAATAATAAAATAAAAACATCCGAGTACATAAGCCTAAATAAAAGACATTTCCTTAGTGTCTCTCTCTCTCTCTCTCTTGTGCACACACTTGCCAGATATTGACCTTTTTTTCCCTTTGAGGAAAAAAAAAAAAAGAAAAAAAAAAAGGCAAAACTAAAAACACCGCACTTTTGCAGAAGAGTGACCATCGTTCTCTCCGTTATCTCCTCGTCTCTCAGACGCGCCAGGGAACGGCGGCAGCCATCAGTCTGAATTGTCGGAGGCCTCACTTCCGGGTGGAGAAGGAGGCGTGTTCTGTTCCTGCCAGGTCCCGTTAGTCTACACACACACACACACACACAAAAGAGAAAATACAAGCAAGATAAATACTCACATGAATAACCAGACCACTATTTATGTCGCACCTTAAATCAGCACAAGGGGTACCATAATTTTTTTTTTTAAAGTACATCTGTGTGTTAAAATAAATAAATAAAATAAACGTCAGCTCCGTCTACACTCAATGTCGTATACTAAGCTGCATGAATGCCTGTGAGCCATTCAAAGCCAGGCGCAGCAAAGTTTACAAATCTTAAACACTTTTTCAGTCAGCGAATGCCGTTACGGCATGCGTTCAAAAGCTATGTGATTTTTTACGCACATTTTATTAGTAATACTGGTAAAAACTTTTTTGGGTGGCTTGGACAATTTGTTTGCGTTTAAATTATTTCTTATGAGAAAATCCGTATCGGAATACGATGTTTCGCCTTAAGATCTCGCGAGAAATTAAATTCGGCTGTACATCCATTAAAATGATTTTTGTAATACAGTGCCTCACGCGGAGCAGCCGATACGTTATGATCAGGATACCTGGGAGCCCATTCGATTTGTTTTGAGATTCTGTAAGTAGCAATATTTCATAAATACCTGTACCCATGTTTAATATTCATTATTTTTCTTAAAAAAATTTTAAATAAACTCGGCAAACAATTTGTTCCTGACAAACAAGACAATGTGCTGCCTACCGATGTGTTAACAGTGTAGAGTGCGCCACCTGTAGGATCATAGAGGAAGTGCCATATGTTACCACATCAAACGCAACCATATAAATCGCGATACGTACGTAAATACCTGAACATTTTTTTTCCCCGCCTCTATAAATTTCTATTCAGATGCAGAGTTCTATAAAATTCTGTAAAACTTTCCCGGATTATTTTTTATTAACACCATTCAAAGACTACATTTCCCCCACCCATTTTATTAAGCATGTACATTTACTTACATTTAATGACAAATCTATATTTAATAAAAATAATAAGAGTGAATCTGTGGATCGGCACTCAGCTATGCTAGTACAAAACCGCAGCAATAACATGCTTGAAAGCAGTTTGTGGGGGTGGGGGGTTTACATCTCATCTCGCATCAATAACTCCAACAATATGTCACAATATTAGACTACCGTTATATATACTGTACACATTAATTAAGCCCTAAATTTGACTGCCATAATTATAAAGATGTCGCCAGAAATTTGAGAATCCGCCGCTATCCGCACTAAGTGTTTGCGAGATGTTGCACTTTTCCAAATAAAAAATCCAAAAGAAATGCAAAAAATAATAATAAATTCTGTCAAAGAAAGAATAACTCACTTTTGACTCAAAATATAAAATAAATAAATAAATCAGATCGAATCTCATACTTACAAAGGCACAAAATGTTAAATAATATTTTCTATAAATAATATTTCACAATATAAGGCTGCTGTTTACTGTGAAATATACACTGTACATTAATGATCTAACATTTGACCATCTAATATTTGACTAGGGTTTAAAAATAAACTAGGGCTGCATGATTTGCCTTAAAAGAAATAATTAAATAAATATCACATTGCGGTTATTTTCAGATATTGCAGTTTAAATCGCAATATTTAACTACTGAATTAATCATTTTGTACTCAAATCTATTTATCAAGGCTGACAGCAAATAACTGGACAAATGATCTCACCAATAGTGTGTTTGCTCATATTAATATTTATTTATCACCTCAAAATGATATATTAAAAGAGAAAGATATAAACAAATATTTAAATTATTGAGAAACTCTACTTGAATTTCTGACTATGCGTATAATTCCTATTATAAACTGCAGCCTATTAAGATTTAGTAATTTCACAGGTTGTTCAACAATTTAGCGATGAATCAGGTAGGACTAAAACTAATCATGGTACGATAATTTCCTGGACTAATTTACTTGCGTGTTCTTTTTAGATTACACACAAAGACAAAATTTTAATAATTAAATTAAATGTGTGACTCCTTGTAGTGCATGGTTTTGTTAGTACTCATGTTACTAATGCAGTTAACAGATTGCTCACAACACTATGATATTAGCAGATAAGTTAGCGGTTTATTTATGAACATTCGCAACATAGAACATCTCACACTTGTTCGAGTCTCGTTTCAATAACAACAGAACCCGGGTTCTAGGAGTGGCTGAAAGAGGATTCGAATCGAACTAAGAATGATTAGTTGAGGGTTTATGGATTAAAATGGGAAGTGGGTTGAAGTCACGCATGAGCACGTGGACAGGAAAGTGCGAGGCGATAGTAGCTCGGTGGTTAAGGCTGATCAGAAGGTCAAAAGTTCAAACCCCAGCACCGTCAAGCCAAGCTACCACCGCTGTTCTCTTGAGAAACACCCCCAACCCCCTCAAGGAGACGTATAATGAGATAAGCGGAACTCGCTCTGAATAAAGGTGTCTGCCAAATGGCTTAAATGTAAATGCAAAAGAAACAGCCACATTGCTGGCAGCTTGAACTTTTTCACTCTTGCAATTCCACCCCCACCAAACGTTCAAAATAAAAAGAAACATTTTTTTTTAATCATGCGTATGTAATGATCTCCTCACCCGGCTCTCTCTGGGACTATAGAGTCTTTCTGAAAAGCGCGAGTCCTACCAGAGAGAGAGAGGACAAGGAAGAAATTAGGTGGTTCACACACAAACACACACACACAATCGTTATACATATTGTATACATATGTGTATACAAGCACAAAATAACACAGATGACTGAACGTGCATGTGTTCATGCATTGGGAACAGGCAGCATGCGTCATGGAGTGATGAAGGAGGAGAAAGGGTCTAACCTGAGCCCCCATGTGGTAACCAGGCTGCTCTCCGTTCACTGGAGGAACTCCGAGGAAGAGATCAGCTGACCCTGAGAGGGAGAAGGACCCTGAGCCTGGGAGAAGTGTGTGTGTGTATGTGTGTGTGTTCAGTATGTGTGGGACAAAAGGTTATCTGTAAAAAAGACATGCTCAATTTCCCTTTCACTAACCCTCTCACACACACACACACACACACAGCAGCATCTGCTTATTATTACTGTGCGCACTGCAACCATGCCGATTTAAGTCCTCTTCATATTTAACACTATAATCACATCGGAAGCTGATGATCGACTCAGTGATGAGTCACTTAATATCAAGTTACAGTTAGCATGAGTTCAAGTAACGTAATACAAAAACCAAGATAATTAGTGCTGATATCCTTCATTTTATTACTAGCGCACTTCTGGCCTCAAACACACACACACACACACACACACGGGGTTTGCTTCTTTCGCTTTGCACTGGAGCGTCATGGCGAACGTCTCGAGCGTGTAACGGTCGTCGGTGTCACCACACATCTTCCGTGTCCTGCCACATTCAGGTCTGTGATGTGGGTTAAGACACGGTCTGACTGAGAGTCTCCTCCAAATATGAACACGTACCTCAACTTTTTGATTATGTCTTCTTTTTTTTTTTTGGAGAAGAAAAGTTTTATTCCAATTACAATTTTAGTAATTAAATAACAACAAGATCAAAGTTCTTATCAAGTTATAGTTATGTTTAAAAAAAAAAAAGTTATTGAAAGCTCAAAAATAAAGTTATAAACCATCTCGCCTTCAACAATTCTCTCTTTCGGTTTTTTTTTTTTTTTGAGATGTTTAATTGAGGAATTTTAAAAAATAATAATAAATCGACGTATAGCTTTACTTCTGACGGTCACTGACGCTGGAGTGGAGACTCCTTCCAAGGCATTAAATAAACTATTTTAAATCAATAGAGATAGAGGGAAGAAAAGAAAAATTTTACAGAATTTTTGGTCTGTTCTCACATTACTCTGTGTGTACTGACTAGATGTGAGATATACAGTGTGTAATCACATCTACAAGCATGTCATTGTGTCAGTCTTTACTGCTGCTGGATTTCTGGAATTTTCTTCAGTATCTATCTAAATACATATCGCAATAATTTCATGTAGGAACTCGCGTATAACCACACTGACCTTTTTTTTTTTTTTTTTAACAACTTTATTTTCATATAAGCCAAAAAAATGTATATATACACTTCAGGAAAAGAAAAACTTTTAATTGTATACATATTTTAATACTAACTGTATTGCTATATTAATATATGATCACATTTATGATTACATTAATATAATATACACCATACTATTTTTCTGTTCCTGAAGTGTGCATACATTTATTTGGCTGACTTTGTGTGTCTCTATGTACCTCTCTTGTTGTACCTCTATCGCCCTACAGGTGGCGCACTTTGAAACTACTTAAATATTAGCATTAGCAAACACATTAGCATTGTCCTGCATGATGGGAGCGGATTATTTGCTAAGTTTGTTTAGAACTGTAATGAAATCTAAAAAAAAAATAATAATAATAAAATACATAATGATAATTAATTAATTATATAATTTAATAATATACTACATAAAATAATAAATTACATTATTATACATTTAATTAATAAATAATGAATAAATAAAAATACTTTCATATTGCAATACCTACTGTAGGTGCCGATACGATTTCAATCTCGATATTAAGGTATCAGTTTTTTTGTCTTCAGATTTCATTACAATTATAAATAAACATACTTTAATATTGTGACACAAATCAAATCGTCACCTAGGTATCGTGATGATATCGTATCGGGTTATCTCTGGTGATTCGTCTCTGATAATCGATGACGACGTATTAGATCGAGCTGCCGTGACAGGAAATTAACCACCACTTCCTGTTCCCAGAATTCAGTGCTGCTGTGCTATAATGATGTTTAAGGCATGTACATGAAGATGTGGTGTGTATTTATTTAGATCGATTATGTATTTTTGCGAGACAGACATCCATCCACCACCTTGAGCCATGAGGCTCGCAGCTCCAGTGCAAAAGTAAAGAAGCAAAAACTTGTTGCTTAAGAGAACGCCCCTCATTATGTTTAATAAATGAATAAATCATGTGCTGTCTAAAACATACCGGTGGAGTTGGGGGTTTGGGGCGATCCCTCTCTCTGCGTCGCCCCCATGGCCGTCTTCATGGCGTAAATGTTGGCCTCTTCCTGGAACTTGCCGATGTTTTTCTTGTAGCGGATCCTCTTGTTGCCAAACCAGTTGGACACCTGTTACGATACGGAGCCAGCGTGAAACCGAATGCCAGCAGAAAACCAATCAATCTGCTAGCACTGAGAGACTGCTTATCCGCGTTTACGTCCGTCCGTAATAAAAATAACGGCGGAATAATGAATAAACAACACTTCAACAAGGCCGATTTTCCACTTCGGCTTGTGTATATGAACACAAAGTGTGATCAATTACACTGTATTCATCTTTCCTAGTGATTACATCCTGTCAAAACAGGTTGTTGTCGACCCCCCCCCACACACACACACGCACGCACACACTTTTAGCGAAAGCCTACCCGCCACATAAAGGCTTTGTTGTATCATGTTACTTTGTTTGTTGTTTCGTTACTAAGAGAAGCTCAGTCTCGGCGGCTCACATCCCCACACGTCTTAAACCACAGACAGGTTACCATAGTTACTAGACGCCTGCTTCTAGTTCATTATACTATTTGGAATATCGTTTTTCAGTTTCGGGCCAGGTGTTTATCATCTCTCAACCCCGGCGCTCCTCTCCTTTTTTCATTCGTTATTCTGATTTCCCTACACACGAGAAAAAGAAAAAAAAAAAAAAAAAAAGGCGTTACCCTTGTACGTTTGTGTTACCTGAGAGATGGTGATGCCGCAATTTTTGGCGAGCTCCTCTTTGGCCTCCTCGCTGGGATAAGGGTTAGACAGGTGCGAGTAGAAGTACTCGTTCAGCACCTCCGTGGCCTGCTTGCTGAAGTTGCGTCTCTTGCGCCTGGCACGTCAGAGTTACGCAGTTATGTCAATATATTCTCCCGAACCATCTCAACTCATCGGCTTATCATCAAGTCGGAAACGAGAGTGCAAATATTTACAAGCGCAAACATGGACACTGTACACAAACACACTCGCACCTGGCGTCCAGGAAGCGGGAGCGGAGGATCATGACCGCCTCGCACGTGCTCTGTTTGAGCTGCGTCTGGATGGAGCTGAACTTGCGGTGGATGATGGCCACCATGCGCTCGATCTCGCGCGGCGACACGGGCCGCGTGCGCGACTGCTCGCGCAGCAGGTTCATGACGTGCGTGGTGAACTCGCTGCACGCCTGGAACACAAGAGGGAGAGAGCCGGTGAATTCTGATGCACTTAAACCTGACAGATATTTATATGGATATTTCTGAAAGGAAGGAGTCTTCAGTGTTAATGCTACAACATTTTTGTTTTTAATAGCAGCAGGACAGGAACAAAAACAAGAATCAATGCTATTCACAAACCATCCACATCATTATACATAACTATAAATAATAATAATAAAATATTGCATATAATAGTCAAACTGCTGCCGTAAGAGGACTCAAGGACGCTTGGTTATAAGGAAAATAAATCAACGGTACAATTAACAACATCTATTACTGTTCCCTTTCACAGCTCAAAAGTTTTACAATATTTTCAGGATCCTCTGTGAGAACTTCTAAAACTCAAATTAGAAACATTTTCTCTATTAAAAGAACATCAAATAAAAAGGGAGGGTTTATTTTTTCTTCTTTTACTGTAATTACTTTTTAGTAGACAATCTAAACCGGTGGTCTCCAAACACTGGGCCGTGGACCAGTACTGTGGATGATTTGGTACTGGGTCAGAATGAAAAATACACATTTGATTTTATTTCCAGTGTTTTATTTTGTAAAATGAACATTCGATTCAACAACGTATGCGATTTCCAACAACCGATCTGTGAGCGTCGGGGTTGTCTGCTACGGAAGCGCATTGAAAAAAAAAATATTTCACAGGAATTCTCATAATTATGACTTATTATCTCATTCTTTTATTCTTTTTCTAATTCTTTTACTTATCTATGACTTACTATTCCCTTTATGAATGCACTTTATTATGCTTTGTTACGAGCGTGTGTTGGCCGGTGCATGGAAAACTGTACTATATAAAACTGGGCAGAACTGATATAAATCAATCAATCGATCAATTACAGCATTTCAGATGAAGATGAGCGATTACTGCGCGTGACCCTGGATCGATACGGCCTCTCGCGTCGCAGCTATTAGATCAAAGTTTATCTTTTATCCGTCGTGCGGATTATCGACCGGAATGATTTCCACGTTCGCGTCTCGATACCCGAGTCCCAAATACCAGGCTGCTTCAGTACACACTAGCTCAGGCAACGAGTAAAATCTGATGGCGTTTAACCGTACTACATGTGATATGTATGATACTGATCAGATTTGCCACCTTTATTCCCACGGTAGCTTCTCCTCTTACTTATTCGCAACAGGAAGAGGGTGAGCGGGTCGTAGGAACGGGTTTACTAAAATCTGGTTTCAGATCACGTTATGATTTGAGTGTGCGGTCTAAACATAGCCCTTGTGACCGACGCTCTATCCCACTCTTCCGCCCGTCGCCTATCCACTGACCTGCTCGTATTTCTCCAGCTCGGTGTGGTAGATCGTACGAATCTGGCTCAGCTTCTGTTTGTAGTCCGAGTGCTCCAGAGAGCTGTCCGGAGACATGCCGCCCGAGCTGGTCGCCGCGGACACGGCGGCAGCGGCCCCGCCTCCTTTCTCCGGACCGGCCACGCCCTCGGCCAGGAGCATGTTGTCCAGTCGGACGAGCTGCGGATCTGGCGGCTCCTCCTCCTGAGTGTTTCGCATGGACAGGCCTGGTGAGAAGGTGAAAAAAAAACTCATTCGTGAGGATGTTTCACAAGCATCGGATCATGAAGAAGCTAAACTGAACCTATACACAACGCAATTGCAAACTACAGCAGTTTAACCACAAACAAGCCGAGCTTTATTTACTTTGGAAAATGAACGGGTTTGTCTTCAAGTGCACAAATTCACACAGAGAGAAAATTTTATTAAAAAGAACAAAGAAAAGTTAGAATCAGAGAAATAAATTAACTTTTTTGAACACAATATCACCAACTGGACATGCATGCAACCCCATATGTCAGTAGCACATGGTTAAAGTGGTTTACACTTTGCGTCAACGTGCACAATTATGACGCCTACACACTCTGCCCATCTTACACACACGCTAGATTTAACAGCGACATTCCTTATACCGCACGTTAGAGCTAAATGCATTTTCATGTGATTTCATATGAAACACACAGACGAGCCCCTGTTGCTCGTTAAAACATTTCCCCTTCATTACGCCTGCCGTCGTGATCAGAGTCTCAAATTCAAAACACTGACCTTACACTGACACTGACCTTACAGAGTCTGAATGCGGCATCATTTTTTATATATATTGAAACACTAACTGTAAATGAAAGCAATTCGTATTAATCTGTTACAGTATCTAAAACACAATGCTACTTTGTTCAGTAGACGCACAAAAACTTTTTTTTGCAGAACTACGGCATACTAGTGAAGAAGACTAAAACAGCGTTGTACTTGTTTAAACACAGCTCGTCTTAAAGCGACTCGTCATAGCATCTGGGTCAATACATGAAAACCGCATTCAAACTGTGACACACATTAAAAATTCCAGAAAAATGAAATTTTTATTAACTCTCCCATGCTTACACTGGTTTTTTGGTATATAGGTCAAAAGATAGCTTCCCCACTGAAACGTTTATGTTTTATGCATTATGAGGAAACAACGAAACAAGGACATGAAAATAACCCCGTAATCTACTTAAAAAAAATTTTTTTTTTTTAAAGGTCAAATAAAACAACAATTAAAGAAGTTTACAACTAAAATCAACATCTGGACTAATCGAGACAATTTAACTCTAACATATGGAAAGTTATCTTTAAGTATTCGAGTATGGATAATTAAAATCCATAAATATGGTATTAAAATTATTTAATTAAATATTAAAATGTGGACAAAGGAAATATCAAACTGTGTCGGACTGGAAGGGCTAACTTATATTGCTATGGTCAAGTGTAAAGATTTTAATCAGCTATGGGAGCCATTTGTAGATATAATGTAAAATAAAAATGTTGGCCTAATTGTAGACTTTGTAAATACTGTTTGTAACTAAACTGTTGGTTTCACTTATTTATTTATTGTTTTTTTATTATTTATTTCTGTAAATGTGAACTGAATGTGTATTTTTTATTTATTTAAATGTTTACATACTTTTCATATTTCTACTTTATTTTATTGTACCATAAGTCAGAGTTTATATTCTTCCCTATTAGCATTTATGCCTCCTTACTTCCTTTTTTCTTTTCAAGATCACAAACAGTCCTGTAAGCATTTCACTGCGTATCATCCTGTGTATGGCTGTGTATGGGACAAATAAAAATTTTAATTTGTGAAACGGTATACGCTTGTGTATTTGTTTGGGTCTTCCTTAGAATATTTTGTCACTACATGTCTAATTGATGTGGGTTCATAAAACAACAGAAGTACAATACAAAAAAAAAAAAAAAAAAGTAGTTCTTGAGTCTATTTTCAATCCGATCAGAAAGATTTCACCACGCCAGCTTCATTCACACGGACGATATTTCTTTAAGCCGATTAGAGATTTCAACTTGACTGCTTACAAGGGCGCTGATCTGATAAGGCGTGTGTGTACATGCTCAAAGTGGTTCTGCCTTCTGTGAAGGATTTAATCTGCTGAAAAATAACAGAGGTTTATTTTTCCTCCAGGTTGGGGTTAGGCTTCCAAGCTTTTCTGTTAAATCCCGCCTTCTGCGGTACAATTGGTTACAAAATCGCAAGCCAATCAGTGCTCCTGCCTCAGGCTGAGGCCCAGTGGATGAAGGTCTGACACAAAGACTGATATGGGAGAGTTTACAGATCAGCAACATTTCCTTCCCAGACACTCGGCTCATCACCTAATGTTACCCCACGTGGAGCAAACATGCCAGGAAAGAATATATGGATTTCACAAAGAAAGAAACAATTAGATTGAGTGTTTACACGGTTAATATTTGGGGGGGGATTATCAAAAGTTTACAGACACTCACTCATTCTGACCCGTTTTAAAAAACTACCACTCAAAACTCATCTTCAATATTTAAAAATAATTTGTAAGATAATCAAATAAAGCAAAAAAAAAAAAAAAAAGGAGATTCAAAAGTTTCCCTTGCAGCCCCAAGCGACCCCGTGTGGGGGTCATGACCCCTAGGCCTTGGGATGGCCTGATTTAGACTGCTGCCAAGTCTAATATAGAAAAATAATCAACAGCACTCTGGAGCACTGAAGCAGAGTCACTAGTTTTCTTCTAACGAAAGCGATTTTTCAACTAATATGTACTCACTGTGTTTTGAGACAAAAAAAACTATGAAGATATTTCTTCCTCTTACACCACTGTAACATGACTATGAACTACTACCATTTTGGCTTCGTTACTGAACACCTGGTCATACTTTTCAGTAGGCCTGGGAAGTACCAGTCACCGATATCGTCACAATATCTACTGTAGGTGCAGATTCTCCAAGTACAAGGATTTTATAAATATCACGATTCAATATTACATATTACTCACAGATTTTGTTACAATTCTAATGAGTAATTAAATGCAGCCTGTCCCTTATAACATTTCTCGATTAAAATCCAGAAGCAGCATTTAAACAATGCAAAATAACTTCAAATACAAGAGCCTTCCGCCATAATTATTCTTTCTAAACAAACGTATCGTAAAACGTCACTCCTACAACACGGGATGAAAATGTGTAAATAGTTCAGAGCATACCGCCTGTAGAATTATTTTTAAAAATTGTGACGTTTTACCATCTCAAAGGCCTCCAGAGTGTGAAAACCCAACTTGACAGTGAACGTGTGCAGTACTTCTAACGCACATGAATTTCCACTAATTATCGCTCAAGCTGTTTTGAGACTTGTGTGAGCATGTGTAATGAGTGGGTTTGGGACTTATTCACTCTCAGAGTTTGGAGAAAAGGGCATTTTCATAACCCAACGCCATAAAACGCCATCTGTTTCTGCTGAGCCACTTGGAATCTTTTATATCTAAGGCTGATGAGCTGATCACTGGTCATGGCCAATTAAACTGAAAACCAGCCGATTCTGGTCACTGATCGATTGACCAGTTCATCTCTTTTAGAAATGTAAAAAAAACTATTTTAGATTCAGTGTGGCGATACATGAATCACTACACAAAAGAATCACAAATCATAACTGAATAGATTTTTTCACCATCACAACTTTTCAGCTGTTTAAAGCTTAAGACATTCCTGTGGCGGAAATCTTACTGTTATAAAAGCACTGACACTGGAGACTCCTTCCAGAAGTATTAAACAAACATCTGCTTCCATCATAACAGTTACACAGGGTATTACCAAACCATGTGAATGGATCACTGGAATGATCTGTACTACAAGAGGAATAAAACACTTAGAAAATAAAATACAAAATAAAAACACAATACCAATAGGTCTGCTTCATTACACCATTTCATTATCAATTATTTTCTTACAACAGCACATGTGGGTTTTTTTTACACAACCTATGCACTTTTATAATTTTATATATGTTATTGTTTAGAAACTTCCGGAACATGTATTTAGTTTTTTTAACAAATCATTAAAAATCTTTGTAAAAATAGTCAAAAAATCTCATATCGCAACCAAATGTATTAAATAATGTTGTTTTCTTATTTTTAAAGATTTTTTTTTTTCAGTAAAATATGTGGGGGGAAAGTGATTAACACCGTAAATACACTTCCAATTAGCTCGATGCTAATCAAGAGGTAGCTTAGCACAGCTGAAAAACATAATAAACTGAGTAAAAAGTCCCTTTTACATGATAAAAACGTTAAAAGGTGGTGACATTTAAGCAAATTCAGGGATGTCTTATAAATATTATGTATACAAAAATACCAGGAATAAATATAAATAAAAAAAGACAAAAGAGGTGGATCTGCTTTGCGCCATTAACCTCAGATTGTCGCTTTTGTCCAACATGGCGTCTCTCTCTCACACTCACTGTCTCTCTCTAGCTTACTTTCAATTCCACTGTAAACTTTTATATTAAGTAATTTCCATGCAAGAGTGCAATATTTAGATCACATTATTAAACTTACCTGTTTTTTCTTTAATTTCGCAAAGCACGCTGAATAGAGCCGGTTTCATTCGGTGACAGTTCAGGGCATGTTTTCTGTAAGGTTTAAACAAGCAAACTGCATTTAGTTTTTTATTTTTTTTTTTTACTTAAATGCATCAAATCTAAACAATCCTGCTCCGTTTATTTTTAGCTAATAAAACGAATGTTCATGCTTTCATATTTAATAACATGACCCAAATGCAAGAAAGTTCGGCTTGAATGCTAAGTTATAGCTGATTAGCCTACATTGTTGCCTTTCATTTTACACACATACACAAAAATAAATGTATTAAAGTACATTAAATTCTTCTTTGATACAATAATAATGATATCAGCGAAGTAGGTATAGTGTATTTTTATTTTTAAACTTTATCACAGGATTTTGTTGAGGAGTAGGTCAATAGCTTTGCTAGCTAGCAACAACGTAAACAATACAGTACACTCGATATCCAATGACTGCGTTAGGACATAAATTCATTTAGACTATCCACTAAAAATAGCTATATCGTGATAATGTGTGAAATGCATTAAAGCATACAGTGCAGCTTCGGTAGTTGGCTAAACGTTAGCTATGCTTAACTTAACGCACGAAACTTTTGTTTTCGGGCACGAAGCCAAAGCCGTTCATTAATTAAAAGCTAAAACCTAATTTTCTACTCACTTCGCCTGGGCTTCGTCTAGACTTTGGTCGGTAATGGTCATAATTTGCTGCAAAATATCCCCAATGTCTCGTCTGTTTTCATGCCCGTTTTCTGTTCCCTCGAGGCCCGCGTCGCCATCGGGCCGGTGTTGTGGCGGAGGGTGCACCGAGTTCAGGGCGTGCATTCCCGGGTGAGCGTTCAACGCGAGCCCCCGGCCTGAGTTGGGCCCGTTGCCTGTAATAGGCTGCTGCTGCAACATACCGAGCGTCACATTAATCTAAACCGAGCCAGCTGTTGTTAGTGTGTGTGTGTGTGTGGCAGCAGGAGTTCACACAAGCACACACCCTCTCCTGTGGATTCACACACTGGGGTCCTCTAGCGATGGGATTTACATTATGGGATAAAATAGTACTTTGAATGTAATTCTGTAAACAAATGTAAATAATGAAAATACACTCTGCAAAGAAATACCCTTGATAGAAAAGTGTTAAAACCACGTCGAGGTTTCGAGTCCCGTCTTTGTTTTTTTGTTTTTGTTTGTTTGTTTTGCATGCATTGTTTTTTTGGTGGGTTTCCTCAGGGTAATCCGGTTTCCTCCCACTGTGTGAATCCACAGGAGGGGTGTGTGCTTGTGTGAACTCCTGCTGTCACACACACTAACAACAATTGGCTCGGTTTAGATGCCCTCACTCATCGTCTATATCACTTTATCCTATATACAGCGTCATGGAGCCGATCCCAGGTGACTTAGGGCATGAGTGTGGGCATACACACACACACTCACACGCTCATTCACACACTATGGGCAATTTGGGAACAGCAGTTAGCCTAATCTGCATGTGTTTGGACTATGGCTGGAAACTCGGAGGAAATACAAACTACTGCACACAAACCCTGAACATGGAGGTGCCAGGCAACAGTGTTAAACACTATGTCACCGTGCTGCCTATATAAATACACTGTGCAAAGAAATACCCTTGATAGAAAAGTGTCAAAAACACCTCCAGGGTCGAGAGTTCCAGGCCTGTCTTTTGCACATTTCCCCCGTGCTCAGCGGGTCCTCAGGTTACTCCGGTCTTCTCCAACAGTCCAAAGGCATGCAGCTTAAGCTTATTGGGGTTTCTTCTTCTTCTTCTTTTACTTCTACATTACTGGTCATTTTTCCTCATCTTCACAGCCTCTTGAAGCCGATTTCCCAGACCAGCCTTTCAGCCTTTCTGTTTAACTTGTACATTTAATTTATACATTTCAAATTTTTCTATTTCAATTTTTTTCTATTGCAACTTTATTAATTGTAAATTGTAAATTTGTACACTTAACGCAAATTTCTTACATTTTAAAATTCACAATTTTTTTTTGTATGTGACAAAAAACTATTTTAATTAGAATTTTAAAGGGGCGGTTCCTTATTTTCCTGGCCCCCTGCTGGCTGCAAGTTGAATTACAACTGCAAGGAAAAAGTGACAACTATTGCTGCTTCATCTCAACCCCTTTGGAAGAGGCGTGCTGTTAAAGGAAAATGATAAATGAAAATTCTGATAAATGATTCAAGCTAATACAAAAAGGAGTTGATTATTTTCTAATGTATTTAAAAAATACTATGTTATCCTTTTTAATCAATTTAGAGGCACATTTATGGTTTGTTTTCTTAATTACTAGTCTTGGAACATTTGCTGACGAGTGCATCAATCTTAACCTGTGACATTTAATCCAGCTAGAACTTTAGTCAGCGCTGTTGTGATAGATAAAATGTAAAATCATTTAACCCATCAGAAATGATCGTTGTTATTTAACGACTCGATTAAAAAACCTAATTGGGGTTTTAATCGCAGCTGAACCTTTTGACGTCCATTTGAATTATAATGGGTCGTCAGTCAGATCACGTTGCCTATAGTGAAACGATCAAGTCAGCAGAAGTTATAGTTGCAGAAAGTTATAGTTGATCTGTCAAAGGGTTGTCATGACACATTTCTATTCCTCTCAGTTAGATCCTCACACATTCTCAAAGAGAGCTGTGCACTTCTTGTTTTTTGCTGGCAGACAACAGGAAGTGTGCAAAACCACAGGTTCGTTTGCTTGTGTCGAGCAAGCGGGCAGCTAGTTTCAACTTGCATGCGAGCTGTCAAGTATGAGCAAACCAAGACTCGGCGCTTCTAAATCATCACATTCTTTCTGAAAGCCTCTCGTGAAGCCTCAGGTGAAATCGCGCGTTAATCACAAGTCGACTGCTGACGGGTCTTTCTCACGGAACAACGAGACTCAGGTTACTCGAGTTTTGAAACGTTATTGACCAAGTCAATAGGGGTGGGTTGGGGCAGAGAAAGGAAGAGGAAGAAAGTCAGGAAAAAAAAAAAAAAGAAACGCAGCTTAAGCACGAAACTCTGAACTTCAGCATATCAGCTCTCAGCTGTCTAATTAGATACTTTTTCGGAAGGAAAACTCGGCAGGTGTGAGTCGAATATGAAGCATCTATTTTCGTTTGGCGGCAACAGAAGAGGCCAATGAGGGCTGCCCACGAGATACAGGCTCGAAGACAGACTTTCAACGTTTCAAGGTCTGGAAGACGGTAAGAGGCCCTCGGAGCGCTTTCATTTTGTTTTACTCCTTCATTTTGTCACTCTTAGATACACTTGTCATAGTTTCATACTACGTCTAATGAAAGACTAAAAATGAATAAACGCCTATCCTGAATTCGCCTTTGACCTAGTGTGTAAGAATTACAACACGATTGTGCAATGGACATGTTTTTTTTTTTTCTTGCTGTTGTCAGCTTAAGATATTTCAGTATTTCTACATGAAGTAAACAGATTAGAACTGTTTTTATGGAGCAACTTGGCAATGTTTAGCAAAATATTTATGTTCCCAGATAACAAACAAACCCCAGCCTTGTATTTTACAGTAACTGCCCTGTCAAGTGTTCCCTTTTTTTATTTTTTTTTTCTTTAATAAGAACTCCCTAAATTCTCATAACTCAAGCTTAGGGTTCCCATATCCGCTGGATGATTGAGGGACGTACCAGTAGATTCTGACATGGACAGTGCGGAGGTCATTGGTCAAATCCCAGCGCAGGAGCAGCTGGAGCCACTGTTCATCCTCGAGGAAGGGGACGAGCTGGACGATTTCACACTTAACCCTACGAGAGGGAAAGGCGTACTGAGAGTTAAGAAGGAAGACATGGAAGAAAGAATTAAGGAAAGCTCGGAGGGAAGTACAGATTCTAAAAACGTCATGGAGGGAGGTGAAAGCATGCACATAACTCGATTCACTCAAACGGAAGATAAAAGTCAGCAAAAAGAAGGGTCGGAACATAAAAACAAAGAGATCGATGGAGTGACGGAAACCGAGGAGAACGCCGGAGTCCGGACCGGACCTGGATTAGTGATGGAGAAGGCGGGAGGGGAGATGAGGGCACTAAAGGGAGACACAGGGCCTAAAGAAGAGCCGCTTGCTGATGCCCAGCCTCCAGTCCAACTACGACCCAGAGACCTACTCAGTCCGGACGATGCTCAGCGAAAGGTAATGTCCTACATGAACAGCTAATACAGTACTACATGAATCATGTGTAAATTTCTAGAGCAGTACTGAATATGCGAATACCATTACCATTTGTCAGGCCTGGAAAATATAAAGAGAACATAGCCGGACACACCACATTGCGTGTACATGAGGTCTAGAAATACATTACAAACTACACCTTTAAACTAACACCCATCATTTCCTGGTCCTCAATCCGTTACATGATAGTCTGCGATACTCGTACATGTATAATTATATTTGCAATTCTATTTACCCTTGTGTCCCATTTACAAGGCAGCTACGGCACCTAGCATGTTAGTCAAGACAACTTTCTTAATTTGAGTATTCTTGTTTACACTTTGGAAGCGCTGAAGTGAGCAAACCATGTCAAGCTTGAGTAAGAATCACAAAACACTGTTAAAGTGTGAAACCTACAGTATATACTGTATACTATACATAATATACTCAGTCTTCTGTATTCCTTATAATTAAGTTTGAATTGTATTTTCATACATTTTACCGACATTACAAATGCTTCAAATCCATTGCTGTTTCTGTAAAATGTCAATTTGACCCCGGCATCGTGTCCCCAGATTCGCAGGTTATCCTCGGATTCTCCCGACGCTCTCTACGAGCTGCTTTGCGCCTTGCAAGAGGGCCGTCGGCTCAACGACCAGCGATGCTCTTTCACACTGCAGCCCCGCCGGAGGTGCCATTCTGAGCCTGGAACCCCCCGCCCAACCCAAAAAGGTGAGGAAATTCGAAGCGCTAGATTCCAACTTTTTCACCATTCCAGTTTAATCGCTATTGGTACTTTATGATGCACACTTTTAGTACTTAAGCCTTTATAGGGCAATTTTTGAGATCCTTGGAAGTGGAAAAAAAAATGAATTCCAATATTTTTCCAAGATCTTTTTTAACTTTGGTGTTTTTTTTTTTGTTGTTGTTGTTTTGTTTTTTTCAAAAAATTTCATTGTTGTTAATATTTGTTGTTGAAGTCGAAGGTCAGTAACGTTAACATACAGTATATGGTTCCTCGCCTGTCTAGTGTAATAGTAAAGTCTAGGGTAATAAAAAATATTTTAAAACAGATAAACTTATAGGCTCATTTACATAAAAATTTGCAATTATTTTTCCTCAGGTATTGATACTAGTACTTGTAAGTTAACAAATGTGTATTTTTGCCTGATTTAGGGTTGCTATGTTCGTTATAGAGTAATCTTGTTGTTATCTCTATTTTTGTGTTACTACAACATTCCCAATAACTGGTATGCTAGTACTGTACTGTATTTTTAGACATATATACTATGTTGTACTATATATATATATATATATATATATACTACTATGCTGCAAAATAAAAGTAACATTTTTTATGACTAAAATTTCACTGTATATTTACATAGAAAAAGCTTACAGTAAAATGTTAATATTGACTCTACTTCTATTACTTGCTATGCTTTTATTATAAGATCATTTAAAGAGGACTAACACTTTATTTTTAGTACTGCATTTGAAACAGTTTTACTCCTCCATAGCATAGTGTAAAGTGGAACTTTATTCTTACTATAGACTTCTTTTTGTTGGTATAATTATTTTCTTTATTAAAATTATGACCCACTGTAAAGATCAATTCACTACTACTTAGAGTTAACATGTACTATACTACACCTACTTACTTAGGTTAAAGGTACCATCCCTAAAAGTATACTTATGTTCATTTATAACCAATAAAATAATCCATTTTTACTACACCTAATGATATTATTTACTACAGCGTTACTCAAACATATTCTATAATTGTACTTTAAATAATTTGAGATAGGTAACATTAATATTTTAGAGGCGTACTATTTCATACTGTGAATTTTAATGCTAGCCTTTTTTAGCTTCTTCTTGCTAGACTTTAACTTTAGCCTTTCGCTGTGTTAGTATTACTGTAGTATTATTCACTGTAGTTATTATAAACTCCGCATCACTACACTTAGTATATAGTGTCAAAGTTTATTACAGCTTTATGTATAACTTAAAAAATGTTCATTTACTACTGTGTTATGGTTACAAACCATAAGGTCTTGTACTATATTGCTAGTATTTACTTGGTAGTGATGTTACTTGTGACAGGTTTATTACAGCTTAATTGCTGTACTGTAATTTACATTGAAATGACATACAATGTAGTATTATTATATTTACTATAAATTGTCAATGTTTACTACAGAATTATTGCACCTTATCAGAATTTCATATAACTACATATTGTTACATAATTCAGGTCTTATCGCTAACTATATAGTTGACATTTTTGAAACAAAATTTGAAAAAGAGTTGTCTTCGCTTATAGTGCAAAAATTTACTTTCCACTTAGTTTAACTAACTTAGTCTCGGCTAACCAAGTGCTAATGCTGCATAACATTATTCTAATTTGTCACAGTTATAGAGGCTATTTACTCTACTGTTGTTATTCATTTTTCTCCTAGTTTTATAGTAACGTACTATAGGACTCTCCTGTGTTACTGTTTAATAACTTATTACTGTAGGTTATCGTGGCTCATATAGAATTGGTTTAGTATGGCTCTCCTTTTATACTAGAACTTAATACTGGCACTTGCTGTATAGTGTTCCTATTTATTATCTGGCTACTTCGTTGTTTTACGGTGGGTTTATTTGATTGTAGTCTTAGTACTGATGTTAATGTTATTCTGTGATATGATAAAGAGCTACATCTTGCTGTAATGTTCCTTAAATTATAGGTTCTTCTGCTTTTTGTCATTCACGTTTGTTTTGTAATTTCTCATTTCTTCATTATCCTTGATTGTAACAACGCTAGGTGTTTCTCTCTCAGATATCGCCACAGTTTATCTCTAGGGTTTATACCACTTTGTAAAAAAAAAAAAAAAAAAGGATTTCTCTTCTTTCCAAACAGTTGTCTTCTCATCTATGACGTCGCTGCAGAAGGAGGAGTTCTTCGATCTGGTGGCCACCTCCCAGGCCCGACGGCTGGACGACCAGCGCGCTAATTTCCAGAGCGCTTCCCCAGAATCCAGTGTAGCCGTCCCTCGGGAGTCTCGACGTCCCTCCAGCGCCCCTGCGACTTTGTCACAGGCCAGACCCAAATCGAGGAGAAGCAGCTGGAAGGTCATCGAGTTCGGCCAGACCGTTCCCAAACCAGCGGCAAAGGAGGAGCTCTACAACATGATCCTAACCTCACAAGTATGTCTTCGGCTTAGATATTAATCAGGTCTTGTCTTCATCTGGTTCTTCAGCTTCTCATATTAATGAAATTATATGTAGCATGGCAACAGAAAATATTTGTTTCCTAACTTGCTAGATGGTGACCTTTCTTTCTATTTTCTTCCTTCTTCCTTCCTTCATCTTCCTTCATCAGTAAGGTACACGCGTGCATGTTCTTTCTTTCTTTCTTTCTTTCTTTCTTTCTTTCTTTAAGAGTCTTTACTGGTGAAGTTTAAGCATATGCGTTCTTTCTTTCATCCATTTCTTTTTCTTTATTTCTTCATCGTATGAGTCCCTATTGGCCAAGTTCAAGTGTACAAGTTCTTTCTTTCTTTCTTTCTTTCTTTCTTTCTTTCTTTCTTTCTTTCTTTCAGGGTCTTTACTGGCCAAGTACAAGTCTACAACTTCTTTCTTTCTTTTTTTTCTTTTTTCTTTCTTTATTTCATTTTCATTTATTTATCCTAGCGTCCTTATTGGCCAAGTACAAGTGCACAAGTTCTTTCTTTCTTTCTTTCTTTCTTTCTTTCTTTCTTTCTTTCTTTCTTTCTGTCCTTTCTTTCATCCTGCAAGGTTTATTGGACAAATAGAAGTACACATGTTCTTTGCTTAATTCTTTCTTTCCATCCATCCGTCTGTCCATCCCTCAAAATCCCTGACTGGGTGATGGGTTATTTTACGAACAGCAAAAAGAGTTTTCGGACTTTGACTTTACCTGGCACTTTTCTCATTTATTTTCCTCAGGTAAAAAAAACAACCAAAAAAAAAAAAAACACAAAGTTGCCTACAGCCAAACTATATTTTTTTGCGATTTAAGTTATTTTTACTTCTGTTAGAGGCTTTTTTTGCTTATTTTTGTCAAAACACAAAAAACATTTTGTGAAATCACTGGAAACGTATTCGATTGCATTTTGGAGAATTCTGAAGCCAAGAAAAAAAAAAAGAAGATGTTTCCAGTCTATTACTGCCACTGCTGTGTTCTTCATGATCAATCTTTGTCCATTTTCCTTGCTCCAAGTTGCTAGTTTGTAGTAGTTTTAGCGTATTGCTTTCTCAAAGTATCAGAATGGAAACAGATCACTTGATACTGTAGTATCATCCTGGCCTCCGAGTGGCGCAGTGGTAAAAGCGCTCGCCCTATCATCCTGCGAGTTCGATTCCCGGTGCTGTCACCTCTCGCAGCCGGAGGTCTAGAGAGAGCTGATTGGCCGAGCTCTCTCAGAGGGGAGGGATGAGAGGTACTTAGTGCTCCCACATTAATCAGAGCTCTACAGCCAGTCAGGGGCGTCTGTGAGCTCGCGCGACGGAGGGAGCGGATAGCGCCGTCCTCCGAGTGTGTTACGCCGCCCCCAACGGTGCTCGAGCAGTTCGAAAAGATGCAGTTCAAAAAGACATGGTTCGGAGGAAACATATGACAGTCTTCGGCCCTCCCGGCTGAGTGGTAGTAGTAGCCTTAATGTGGGAGCCCCCTAGTGACGGGGAGGAATTGGACACGACTAAATTAGGGAGAAATCAGGGAAAAAAAATATATATATATATATATACAGTCAACTGACAACAGATTTTTATCAATAAACCAGTGATTTGTCGCTCACATCTTTGAGTGTTATCTTTAAGCTGTTCTCTTGAAAAGATGTACAGTATATACACTATCAATAACCATGTCATGAGCATGATAACCTGCCTTTATTGATCTTACAGTGACAATAAGAGACATTAATAAGGCCATATGTATTTGTATATGCATGTGTTATGAATTGATTTGAAATCATTCAAAGCAAAGCCAATCAAACACTCAAATGATCATCTAATGCTAGTACCGTTTGGATGATTGGAGGGTTGGATGAGTGAAAAGTTTGCTAAGAAAATGTCAACGAATTTATTATTTTCATACTGTTTGGTCACGCAAATATGATGCAAAGTATCTGTTCCAGAACTCTTTGAAATGTAAAACCATTTCAAATGACTTCAATATTCCCACTAAAAACCTTCTCTGTTCCACTATGACACATGACAGGCGCAGGGTCGTTTGGAGGAGCAGCGTAGCAAAGCGCCAGGCCCTATGGACGATGAAGATTTCTTCTCCCTGCTGTTGAAGGTCCAGGGAGGCCGAATGGACGAGCAGAGGACAGAGCTTCCTGTAGCACTTCGGGATTAAAAGAGACGCTGGTCAACACACACACACAAAAAAAAAAAAAAAATCCAGAGAACAGCGTTATTTTGGTTAGAATTGAAATATGTCTTTTAGTGACTTGCTTTTCATGTCTGCGATGATGTAATTTATGACGATGTCCGAGCCTCAAGTACGTTTTTTAAAACTTGTTGGCTTTTCCAAGGGAATTTTATATTTTTTGGATTTTTTTTCTTTGAGCGATGAAACTGGACAATCAAACGTAGAACATTATTTTATGAGAAGTTCTGAGGTCAACACAATAGACAAATCTTGCACGTGGTTGCAGCAGCCGTTTTAAATTCGCTGATGGTTTTAGTGTTGGTGTTTGTGTCAGGGAGGCGATTAGAGATTAGAGGAACAGAGAGTGCAAAGTTTTAGAAGTGTGTATGGTGTAAAAGGCCAAGAGCTGAAAAACTATGGGGTATACGAAGTGTATAAGAAGTAGGGCAGGACACTGGATCGTTTTCAATAATAATAATAATAATAATAATACAGGATATAACAATCAGTACGTAACAGACGACTGCTGGTGTTCTTATAGGTGTCTTTTTTTTTTTTTTTTTTGGTTGGTTTGGTGATTAAGCACACTTAAATGTGTATTTGAAATGCAACAAAGAAAATCTAGTATTCTAATGGTCTCAGAATGTTAATGAAGACCGTAGGGACAATCTTAAGAGGAAGACTTTTACAGAAAGGTTTGTTGTACTTTATTTTGTAATAGTTTACAGAGAAAGCACAAGAAAAATAGCATATGTTATGGATTGATGTT
>JAAGKR010005029.1:29964-54899 GCA_011419295.1 Clarias macrocephalus
AACAGCGTTATTTTGGTTAGAATTGAAATATGTCTTTTAGTGACTTGCTTTTCATGTCTGCGATGATGTAATTTATGACGATGTCCGAGCCTCAAGTACGTTTTTTAAAACTTGTTGGCTTTTCCAAGGGAATTTTATATTTTTTGGATTTTTTTTCTTTGAGCGATGAAACTGGACAATCAAACGTAGAACATTATTTTATGAGAAGTTCTGAGGTCAACACAATAGACAAATCTTGCACGTGGTTGCAGCAGCCGTTTTAAATTCGCTGATGGTTTTAGTGTTGGTGTTTGTGTCAGGGAGGCGATTAGAGATTAGAGGAACAGAGAGTGCAAAGTTTTAGAAGTGTGTATGGTGTAAAAGGCCAAGAGCTGAAAAACTATGGGGTATACGAAGTGTATAAGAAGTAGGGCAGGACACTGGATCGTTTTCAATAATAATAATAATAATAATAATAATAATAATAATAATAATACAGGATATAACAATCAGTACGTAACAGACGACTGCTGGTGTTCTTATAGGTGTCTTTTTTTTTTTTTTTTTTGGTTGGTTTGGTGATTAAGCACACTTAAATGTGTATTTGAAATGCAACAAAGAAAATCTAGTATTCTAATGGTCTCAGAATGTTAATGAAGACCGTAGGGACAATCTTAAGAGGAAGACTTTTACAGAAAGGTTTGTTGTACTTTATTTTGTAATAGTTTACAGAGAAAGCACAAGAAAAATAGCATATGTTATGGATTGATGTTATATAATTTTCAGTGTAAAATCTAATACAGTATAAATGTGACCTTCTGCAACAAGGTTCAAATGAGAAAGTGTTGAAAGTTCTGTGCAAAAGTCCTGTTTTTTTTTAATTTTATTATTATTATTACAAAAAAATTGACAAACATTTTCAAACATTTTTCCAGCAAAAAAATAAATAATTTTGCAGGAAAATATCAGTAGGTTAGAAAAGAAAGAGACATATTATCTAAGAGACCATTTTTCCAACAAATAAACAAATAACTAGACATTTAGAAAGACAGCTTCTGGTTTTTGCATGCATGAAATTTTTTTTTTTAATGTTGAAACTTTTTTTTCTTTGCTCTATAGCAGTGATCTGCATGTGATTTTGCACAGTACAGTATTTCATGAGACGGAAAATATTTTTCAGGAATGTATGCCATGTTGAGATCGTGATAAGTGGGCGGAGCTGTATCAAAGTTGCCTAGTTGATAACCAAATTCATCCTTTGTTATCCTAATTTAAGAATTTTCTGTTGAGTTTCGATCATTTTCTGTACTACAGTTTAGGATTTTTTTTATGCGGTTTTATGCGGTAAACAAAAATCTACAAACATAGATTTCTGACCGAAATTGTAATTTCCTTACCTTTACTGTCATGCCTTTATGATTCTAGGACATTAAAGCAAGTGTTTCGAGACGTTACGAGCAACTCGTTTTTTGTCGAGTTCAAAAGCTAATAATAAAGTTTATCTACATGTCAAACCGCCTCCTTGTCTCCAGATTTACAATAAACCGTTATACTGATAATAGCTAAAAGTGGTGCGCGGGGTTGTCATGGCGACAGTGCGTGCAACGTGTGAGACTTTTTTTTCTCTCTGCTTAGCATTAACGTCACTCCAGCCAGCACCTTTCAAAAGTGTGAAAGCAGTCAGAATTTTGTTCATTTTGTTTGGTGCAAACTGTATGTCTAAATCATGACACAATCTCTTTGTGGATTCGTTCATTGAATCAAACAGAGGCTTGCTTTCGGAAAACGTTTGCTCTCTGTTAAAATAAAAAAAGAATGCTACATTCTGACACTGAGTCAGACTTTTTTTTTTTCCCCCCCAGTTTGATGTTTGGCCACAAGTCTGAATATAGAGTGACACATAGTGCATGAAGTGATTTGTATGATAATAGAGTTTTTAATTTGTCCTCATGTTCTGTTTTATTTCACATTTCACGTTGACCGTGTGATGACTCAGACATGCAGTTTTCACAATGTTAAACTAATCGCTCTAATCTTCCTTTACTTACATATAATCTGTTTTTGGAATAGCTCCTAACTGTCAAACTAAGCGTTCGAGTCAAACTGGGACTTGTGCTGAAATCTCTGGTGAATGTAGGTACAGTAGGAGTAAAATCTTTCGACAAGACTTCGAGCGCAGTACAATGATGGTTGAGTCGAGGTCGAGGTGTCTCGGAGCTCGCTGCAGTCGTTCCAACAAGTGGGACGCCCGATCTTTGGATAAGAGACGCGTCTGTCTGCGTGACCTGTACACACAATCATTCACCAGCACCACCACTCGCGCGTTACAGGAACTCGGCTGGAAGTTATCGCCGCATCTCCCGTACAGTCCTGACCTCGCTCCAAGCCATTTCCACATGTTCGAGCCATCGAAGGAGTTCCTGGGAGGCCGGCGTTTCAGACGTGAAGCAGGCAGTCTGATCATGAAAACCTTTTACCTTAATGATATCAAAGCTCTAGTGAAACGCTGGGGGTAAGTGTAGCAGGGGATTATATATTGAAATAAAGGGAGTCCCAGTTTGACTTGAACGCCCCTCATACAAAGCCTCCATGTTCTTTTTTTGTTAACAACAACCTCTTCAGCTGACTGTGATGAGCGATCAACCAGCAGATTTTGACGCGCTTACTGTCCGCGCTGTGTGATGTGAAACTAAATAAAAAAAGTTCTGATCAGTTGCAATTCTTGCGAAAAAATCAAACTTTTTTTGATATTTATTATGATATTTTCATATCTGTACGATTTTCCTTCAGCTGTTTTTTCATAATAATATGAAATGAAAGCATTGAAAGTTAACCTAGAACACACGGCGCAGGAAGTCGTGCACTACTGTACTTCACAGTGTGGCCAAGTTAAACAAACTAGCTGTATACCTGCTAATCATTAACGAATTAGCCTGTGCTAATACCAGATACAGGATGCAAGACCTGACGTGGAAAATCGGAACCTGATCACTGTTTTTTATTCCGCACTTAGAATTATGTTTTTAAAACTCTTTGGAATAAATGAGTTCATCTTGGTCATTTTTCAAGATTGCATGTTTTTAAGTCAAGTTTTGAAATAATGCTGTACAGTAAAGTGGTGAATAGTTCCATATGAGGTGTGTTGTTACAATCAGTGACGTGGTGTCCCATCAAATAAAAAAAATTTTTTTTTTTAAATAACACTCATGTCCTGAAGTGTTTTATTCCTTTTACACCAAAACAATCGGTCAATAATATAGTTTTGGTTGTATATATTTTCAATGATTTTTTTTTAATATACCCATATACAGCTGCATTTAACAGTGTGGAACATTTGCATGAGAAATTATTTCCTGTTATCGCCTGACACGCGACCTAACAGAAACTTGTCACTGAGCATCCTTGTAGAGTATAAGTACACACATTGCGTTTTTTAATCAAGACGTTATACCTTAGATAATTCCATACATTCTCAGGTCTTACCCAGAAAACAACATTGTGCATCTAATTACTCAGGAACCTCAAACTATCTAGTCGCTGTCGATTATTTAGCTGACGGCAGGGAGTTAATGTCACCCCCCCTTCCCCCCCTTCCCCCCCTACCCCCTTTGTGTGTCAGTACAGTCCTGACCTCACTCAAAGCCATTTCCTCCTTTTTTTTTCTTTCTTGCACCATTAAAGGGGTTCCTAGGAGGCCGGGGTTTCAGACCTGAAGCAGGACGTCCGTTCATGGCTCCGGCGTATTGAGGAAACTTTTTTGTATTTAAAAAACACAGTAACTCAAGCAAAAGGTCAGGGTTTATACTATTTCGCTATTTGAGATAAAGATATCTATGAGAATAAAATAAAGGTTTTGGCCGTACATTGGTCAGAACCCTTTCAATGATATCGTTATGTTTAATACATCGGAGAACCCGAAAGCCGTCTCAGAAAAATCTCCGTCTGTATGTCTGTCCAGCCGATTTTGTCATCGCACACAAAACTGTGATGATGGAATTGAATGAAACTTTGCCAGCCTTTGAGTCCTGAAGTTAAATCTGCTTATAAATAAAAGCAAAATAGGGCCTCCGAAGGGCGCAGTGGTAAAAGCGCTCGCCCCATCATCCGGAGATCGCCAGTTCGAATCCCGCGTGGTGCTGTAACCTCTCGCAGCCGGAGGTCTAGAGGGAGCTGATTGGCCGAGCTCTCTCAGAGGGGAGGGATGAGAGGTACTTAGTGCTCCCACATTAGTGACAGCTCTACAGCCAATCAGGGGCGTCTGTGAGCTCACGCAACGGAGAGAGCGGATAGCGCTGTCCTCCGAGTGTGTTACTCCGCCCCCAACGGTGCGCGAGCGAGCAGTTCGAAAATATGCGGTCGGCTGCCGTCACGTGGTTCGGAGGAAACACGTGATAGTCTTCGGCCCTCCCGGCTGAGTGGTAGTAGTAGCCTTAATGTGGGAGCCCCCTAGTGACGGGGAGGAATTGGACACGGCTAAATTAAGGAGAAAATCGGGGAAAAATCCCCCCCCCCCCCCCCCCCCCAAAAAAAATTTAATAAAATAAAAGCAAAATGTTAAGTATAAGGGATGTCGTGCGCTGTTTCGCGCCAGATTACATCACAGCATCCAGACGCTTTTTGGACAAATAGAGCATTCTTTACCCTCATAGGGGGGGGGTGGGGGTTGGGATATATGTCCCTCAACAGATCCAATCAACATGATAGTAATGCAGCTGCACAAACGAAAACACGACACAGCATGTATTACTCCTAAAAAAAGACAAGTAGCCTATGATCACGGAATCTTCAAACATGAATGGACAGATCAATGTATGTTTGTTCTTGCTGTGGAACGTTTTAAACCAGTTTGTCTCACATGTTCTGAAACTGTGGCACGGATAAAAAAGCAGTGATGTGGAACGCCACAGGAGCAAAAAGTACTCGAACTGAGAGCCCAGTGTTATGCGATAAAATGAAACTGTTGAGTAAAAGTTCTGAACAGTTATGTAAAAGTGGTATAAGTGAATTTCAACACACTGGAGTCATTTTAAGACAAAATCTAATCTTTAGCGATTTCTCTTCTATGATTCACTCTCCAATTACCGAACAGGGAGTGTATCTGTATTTGGTATCTGGAGATACCAGATTCAGTACTCGGCCACTGACGCACACACGAACTTGATGAATAGGACATGTGACTCTGCATGGTTAAAGATGTACAGCCGTTATCACTTAGGGTGTGCTCACTTCTGTTGCCGGCTATTTTGACAATAATGATTGTATGGTGCGTTATTTTCACGAGACAGTAAACATTATAGCTGTTATATAAGCTGCTGTAAAATATATCCAAGTTTAATTTCTATAGTATTGTCCCTTGAGAAGATATATGAAAAGGTTTGCTGTAATTAGAGGGGTGTTCTCACTTTTGTGAGTGGGTGTATATACTGTACATACAGTACAGTACAATATAAACCTGAAGAATATGAATAGGAAATTACACCAGATGAACACTAGATGGCAGCAGAAACCAACAGTCAGGAAGTGACAGGTCAACTAATAATCTGAACATGGAAATTAGATGGCAGAGAAGTAAAATAACTATAGATATAAAACTACTAATTAAATCCAGTGTGAAGCTTTTTTGTCGGCCTTGTTTAATCCTATAATTTATAAAACAAATACAAGCTGTATTTTTTAATTTTTATCGATAAAAAAAAAATGAATTAATAATTCATATAGTTAACATGATCATATAATTAACCAAGCATTAATAACTAATTAATTTGAATTGTATAATTAAACAATAATTTATAATATATCAGATATTAAAATGTTTTAGAATAACACAAATGATGTTAAAAGAAGGAGATCTCTTAATCCTAAGGCCCTTGATTGTTTCCTTATTATGTATTTAGGGTTCACACAAGGTACAGTGCCCTAAAAAGGCCCGAAAAATTTCTATTCATATGTAATGTAAATGCTGTAAATTTAGTTTTGAAATTTAGTTTTGGTGTTTCTTTCATCATTACAATAATCTAAGGGGAAAGAAACATAAAATAGTAATACAATAAATACACTCTATTTACAATACAAAAATACAATACAATAGTAATTTTTGATGAACCGGAAGACGTTTGGAAAAACACTCAGGGTTTTGGATCAATAAGAATTATATATAATTTAATATACAGTTTATTTATTTATTTATTTATTTATTTATTTATTTATTATTTTCATTTTTTTTTTGGACAGTTTCTATTTTTCATTCGTAAATGACTTTACCAACTATATTATCTCACCACACTTCAGCATTATATGCGTGTGAATGTGAAGGGTGTGAATACTTATGCAGCACGCGGTGTAATGAGGCGTAAAGGGCACGATGAAGGTTACTGAACATTACCTCCCTTCCAATCTGTTTCTCTCCTGTTTAACCTGACTCTGTTCCTTCATTTCGCAGTCTCATGTCGTGTAACGGTGTCGCGCTCGGGCTTTAATTGACACCTGACGTGAGCTCCTTGTTTAATTCGAACCCGTGATGAGATTTCAGAGGTTTCATCCAACCTTATTTCATTAGAGGCCGAATGCATCATGACATTAAAGCACTCCGTGCACCAGGTCGCGGCTGTAACTGGCTAATTAGCTCTGGAGCTGCGGAGGTTTTAAAGGGAATCAGGGTCATTAACCTGAGAAAGATCGTACACGCTTTTAATATATTTATGTGTAGCGAGTGACATGCAATTTTTCAAAGATGTTTCAATGCCACCTTCTGGGCAATTGATTGATTGATTGATTTAATATAACACACCATCTAGCCAGAAGAAGAAGAAAAAAAAAGGTTTCAGAAGCGTCTGCATTAGGAAAAGAAAACAACTAAGGAGAAATGCTGAAATGACTGGAAAACTGTCTGATGGATTAATAAAAACCTGGAAGGACCTGCAGTCACTTAAACACGGTGGTCTTGTACTTCAAGGGTCGGGGTTCGATTCCCACCTCGGGGTCTGTGTGCATGGAGTTCGCAGGTTCTCCCTGTGCTTGGTGGCATTGAATTGTATAACCTCAACACCGCTGCACTGAAGGATCCCGACACTACCGCTAATGTAAGAGGCCGCTGTTTATTCAGTGTACAACCCAGTCGACAGGTTCTAGCCAAAGCCTGCCAGTTAACGTCAGCCTGTTTCAGCTTGGTTTGTCCCGAGGGAGGGGAACGTTGGATAACATGATTCTGCTTGTCCTAAAAAAAAGAAAGAAAAAAAAAAAGGCAAATGATCTGTAAACGAACAATTTGTGTAATTATAATAAATCATTTGAGGAGAAATATGTTAATCACAGAGGTGTCAAGCTTTTACAGGTAATAGAGAAAGCAGAAGTACTTTTATGATTGAAAAAAAAATTATCTATTATCATAAACCGTACCAAAGGTGTGATAGGTGAGAGTTCCTGATTATATTATATTATATTATATTATATTATATTATATTATATTATATTATATTATATTATATCATATCATATTACATTACATTATATTATATTATATTATATCATATCATATCATATCATATTACATTACATTATATTATATTATATCATATCATATCATATTACATTACATTACCTTACATTATATAAGTCGTTCCCAAATTGGCCGTAGTGTCTGAATGAGAGTAACTAACTTCTAACACACGGCTGAATCCCAAGTCCCTCTCTAACACCTGATCAAGTGCACGAGTTGGTGTGTAGAGCAAGGAACTGTGCACCCTACATAGTACATAGGGCGCTAGCTTTCCATTTAACGCTATTTGGGATTCAATCCCACCCACCACCTCCCTGGTCATTCTCCTCACCTTTAGACTACATAGTACTGGGAAGAATCTCTGGTCGCCAGCTCCGCCTGTCGTGGTTAGAGGATACGTGCTGGTGGAGCGAAGATATCTGGTTAAATAATAAATTTGTGAAACTGTTGCATAAAAGCAATATCACACTTGAGGTCATGCTGCTGTTCCGATATTCAGTATAACAGCACTCCCTCGAGTGTGATATTGCTTAATAACTCAAGTTTTTTAACCAATCAGACGTAAGAATTCAGTAGAGCTGTGAAAAGTTTTTGGTGATCATTAACAGTAATCGTTGTGACCAATGACATCATTAATACATTAGTGTTCTGAGGGACATGGAGCATATAAAATATTTGTAGACTTAAAATCCTTACGGCAACACATAGAGACGTAGATATTTAAATCGCATTTTTTGTAAACAAACCTACAATGCAAAATAAAGCAAAAATCTAATAAAACACTTTAATCCTGTGATGTATTGAAGACCGTCACGTTGGGTTGGGTAAATATAATGCGGAGAAAGTTTGATCCCATTCAATCCTCTCAAAATATTAATCATTTTTGTGATTCGTTTTTTTATCTCCATGTCTAGGAACATAACAAAATCCCGACCAGAGACCAGAGCCAGCTGGATCTCTCGCTTTAATAGTTGATGGGATTGAGTCATCCCAAATGACTGTCTGGTAATCTGATTTCTCCGCTGTCTGCTAAAGAGTCCGCGGGGAAATATTCCAGGCGAGCACGGACGTGCTTCCTCGACCCCGTTCTGACCTCCGTGTTCACCTGTGACCTCCCGGGAGGTCTTGCGGGAGTCCAGATTTATTACCTGTCCGCAGCAAATCCCTCCAGCATCACGAGTGCAGCTCCAGGATGCTTTCGAGTGGGCATTAGAGGAAAGCACAGCTAAATTAGTTTTCAATCCTGGCCTATATCTGTTCCTGACCTCAGCTGATGTTTTCGTTCTTTGGGAGGGGAGCGGGGGTGTGTGTGGGGGTGGGGGGTGGGGGGGGCTTCATGGTGAAAAAGCACCATGATAATAAATTTTTGGATCGATGCATTGTACAAGCCTGAGGCGGTAGTGTTGGGTGGTTTATTTAGGCATTCGCAAGAACAAAGATTCAGAAATGTGTGCGGGATCTTTGTGGGCGAATCTATATTCAAGGTCATGCAATGAAAACTGATTTGAGGACTAGATCATTTGTCCTTCTTTAATCCTTCATGTCATCGCAACTGTCGGTTGACTGCACTGACCTCTGACTTCATAGCCAGGAAGCGTTGCTGTAAGGGGACGATAGGTTGCTCAGGACCTTGAACCCTTGCAACCCACACACACACACCAAAAGGTAATTTGGAAACGCCATTCAGCCCATTACTACCAGTTGGAGGCAACCGGTAGTATCCAGAGGAAACTCAAACACACAGAGAACATGCAAAAGTGTGAGTCAGTGTGTGAGAATGCGTGTGATTGTGTGCCCTGCGACAGATCAGCACCCCGTCCAATGAGTACCCTGCCTCGTGCCCAGAGTCCACTGGGATAGGCTCCAGGCTTCCCCCTGTACAGGATTCGCAGTATAGTGAAAGAAATCACTGCTTGGGATCGAATGAAAAAAAAAAATGACAGCGGGCAGAGCTTTTCCAGATTATTATTGCAGTCACGTTCATCTCAATATGCCATTAACATCATCTGACCCCTCAAACACTGTAGGTTTTTATAATAAGTCCAACACGCGGCGTGGTTAAATTTCCCACACACGGGCACGTCTGATTCCCGCTGCGACTTCTCGCCGTGTAGTCAGAGCTAATAGATCTCGCTGCTTTCATGCAGGAAGCTCCAGGCCTGCTTTTTACCTCTATTGAATCGCTTAGCAAAGGGGAGCCATTAGAGCGCTGAACTCCTTTCATGGTGCTAAGTTGATTTGAATTCGGCAAGGAGATTAAAGAGAGTCTGGGGCACTGACTTGAAGCTGTGATCCGCTACTGATGTGTCGAATCTTTATTCTGCAGGAAATGGGAAGCACATCTAGGAAAGGGTGGAAATTGAAAAGAAATACCTTGGTTTCTGGTGATAGCATGAGCTGTACTGTATATTTATAATTATTCTTTTATGAGAGCTTTTCCAAAAACTTTGATCCTCCATGTTTTTTTTTTTTTTGGATTTTTCCCAGATTTTCCCCCTAATTTAGTCGTGTCCAATTCCTCCCCGTCACTAGGGGGCGCCACATTAAGGCTACTACTACCACTCAGCCGGGAGGACGAAGACAATCAAATGTTTCCTCCGAACCACGTGACGCCAACCGACCGCATCTTTTCGAACCGCTCGCTTACGAACCGCTGGGGGCGGTGTAACACTCAGAGGACAGCGCTATCCGCTCCTTCCGCTTTCGTGAGCTCACGGACGAATCACTGTAGAGCCGTGATTAATGTGGGAGCACTAAGTACCTCTCATCCCTCCCCTCTGAGAGAGCTCGGCCAATCAGCTCTCTCTGTACCTCCGGCTGTGAGAGGTTACAGCATCACCCGGGGGATCGAACTCGCGATCTCCGGATGATAGGGCGAGCGCTTTTACCACTGCGCCACTCGGAGGCCAACATGTTTGTTTTATAGACTTAGTTGTCACCTCCCACTCACTCACTCGTCGTTTATACCACTTTATCCTGTATAAAGGGTCGCCGGGGGCCTGGAGTCCACCCTGGGAGACGGGGTGCCAATCCGTCACAGGGTACGCACATGTATACACACATTCACACAATATGGGCAATTTGGGAATGCCAGTTAGGCTAATCTGCATGTCTTTGGACTGTGCAAGGAAACCAGAGTACCAGGACGAAATCTACCAAGGGGGAGAACATGCAAACCCCATGCACACAGACTCGGACCCTGGAAGTGCAAGGCGGAGGTGCATATATCAAAATTATGATGAAAGCATGGTCCAAGATCTTTAAATAAAGTCAGTCTAGTATGACTGATACAATCCTATAAGTCAAAGTAGGCTAACTAGCCGTCTAGGTAATAATGATGATATATATGTGACATACTTTAGCTAGCCAAGATAATGGACATTGAGCTTGTATATATAAGTACCACTTGCAGTCACATGTATACATAACAGCTAACATTGCTTAAATTAATGCTAAGCTTTATAGCTAGCAGCAGCTACTACCATACTGTAGGAACGATGTTGTGAGTTAACAATACACCTGAATGCAAAAGACATACTCTGCACACACACAATTACTTTGCCAAATAAAAGTATATCTAGCATATATGGAACATCTGCCCAATGATGGAAACTTGATGGCACTTCTTAGTCAAGAGAGTCTGCCAAAAGCTTAAATGTAAATGTAGCATGTGTGACAAACCTAGCACAGAATTAGGCTAATTCTTCTTCTGCACTTTTTTTTTCCTTTGCCACATTGTCTTCATTTCATTCTTTCAATTAATCTTTCAAAAATCTTCATTCCCTTTAGGGTGATGTGAAATTGAATCAAAAGTCTTGATTAGCAGATCACTTGGTTTGTATTCCTCAGGAACAGTAATCAGCAACAGCGCTAATCTAGAAATGCGTATTAAAGGGTCTCGTAATTTGATCCTGCATCGTTCAGTTGATATTCTGCTCAGGCCAGAGTTAAAACTGAGAGGCTTGTGGAGTGGAGGGCATGCATGAATCACAACATGTCTTCAAAATCGTGCTCTGCATTCATGAAATCTGAGTGTTTGAAGTATTTGCACGTTCAGTCCTGAATGTAGAACCTTTCCAGTAGTGTTTTTACGGGACTCTACAGATCCAAGCATCGCGAAGAAACGGAAACTTTGTAAGGAATTTGAGGGGTAGTGAATGCAAGTGGAGATCTTTTTTATTATCATTATTATAATCATTACTATTAGTATTATTACTATTTGACTATAAGAGCGGACAAATGATTCAAAGCTCGTGAGGGGAACAAGAGCCAAAGCAGAGCCGGTGGGTTGTGATGTACATCCTGAAGCAAAGGGAGGGGAGGAGCAACAGCCCCAGTGGAGTCTGCCCAGGGAGGCAGCTGAGCTGAGCAGGAAGACAGAGCACTATCAAGAGCAGGTCAAGGTGGGAATGCAAGACATACTTGCCAGAGTTACAGGTTGAGGCAGGTTCTCTAGTGTGGACGTCGAATATGTGGCCTCCCCTCCGCCTCCAGCTCAAGCCCAGCCTCCGACTTGGGCTGGGCAAGAGAAGCCGTCCCATCAGCCTCCGACTTGGCCTGGGCAAGAGAAGCCGTCCCATCAGCCTCCGACTTGGCCTGGGCAAGAGAAGCCGTCCCATCAGCCTCCGACTTGGCCTGGGCAAGAGAAGCCGTCCCATCAACCTCCAACTTGGCCTGGGCAAGAGAAGCTGTCCCATCAGCCTCTGACTTGAGCTGGGCAAGAGAAGCCATCCCATCAGCCTCTGACTTGGGCTGCACTGGGAATCAGCTGTCAGTGTTTGACCCTGCTAGTTATCTCCACATACAACTACACCCCCACCACCCATGAAAAATTTATTTCCTGGAGCCAAGTCACGAGTCAATTAGTCCAGTTGGTCCTGGAGCTGCTTGAGCCGCTTCTGGTCCTCCAAGATAAACTTGTTCTGGTGTTCTGGTCCCACTTCAATACATTGTCATTGGGATTTGGTCATTTGATGTGCTGGGGCTGATGGCCAGTGTAGTCCAGTATTCCTATAGCACTGCCATGATACCCTAACCAACTGTGGACACTTTACGTACATTAAAAAGAGCTGTGTTAGTGCTCTCCTCTGTTTAGCTGCATTGTGATTATGGTTGATTATTTTCCTATTAAAACACTCTCCCTACACTCCTTAATTCCTTACATAAGCCAATCTGCTCTAAAAGTTCCATCTGTCTAGGATTGTTATCACATCTCTAAATAATACACTAGAACACTGCTGGCAGCATGACAGATTTTAGCCATGTAAATAAACTTGAATATGTCACCAGATGTGACTGATATTATTAATGCTCTATAGATACAGCACCACCGTTTTGTCATTTATTCTACTGTTATTGGAATACAGGTCATATTTCTTTTATCTTCGGGGCATTGAGATTCCACGGTAAATGAGGCCTAAAAGTCTAACACTGAGACACAGCCAAGCAATTAGAGGAGTGTGAGATGGAAAACATCCAGCTAGGGGTTCCCTGTGGCTCGAATCTGAAATTAGTCTTGATCAAGCAGCTGTCTTTATTATGGAAACTCACTGAACGTTTCAGATAGATTTGCATATAAATGGTGTCCCCTGGCCAGACGAGAGGACGCGGGTTGGCGCAGCCGGCTTGGACACGTCTCAACCGGACAGGTTAGCGCTTACGAGCAGCTTGTGGCGTTGAGAAATGAGTTATTTTGCCCGAGTCTCGGTCTACATGACAGAAGTCCATTTTCTTGAATGTCAAGAGAACGTTTATTGGCTTTTAGCTATTTGCGTAATACGACATGCTCTGTTGAGGTGCTTAAAAACTGTGTTATTACACTTATTTAATCATGAGTCTACCTCTGTAGGATTGTAAACGCCTTACTTACGTACTGCTTTTTATAATCTTCCTGTCTTTCATATTTTGATTTCTAGCTTCTGTTTCTTTGCAACTTGACACCTTGATAAATATTGGCCCTCCTTTAATGATTTCTATAATGGAATATACAGTAATGGAATGATAGAAAAGTGCATAGTCATGCTAGCTGGCGGAAAGCCCATCTATCTTCTGGGTTAGCTAGCCAAGCTCTGTTTCGCAGTGCGACAAAAAAAAAAAAAAAAAAAAAAAACAGGATTGGTTATCTGCCTAATGCATGCTTTAGCTACTTTAATAATGTTTGATAAAATATATATTTTTTATTTATCTCATATACTGTATCTGCCTATATAAATAAAAGAAAGGTTTTGTCTGTACATTGGTCAGAACTCACACTTTCAATCAAATCTTTATGTTTCATACATAGGAAGGACCTGAAACCAGTCTCAGAAAACTGTCTGTCTGTCTGTCTGTATATCTGTATGTCTGTCCAGCCAGATTTTGTCACAGCATCACGCAAAACTGGCTGCACAGAATTTAATAAAACTTTGGCAGTACTTGGGTATTGTCCTGATGTTAAACCTACACCATAAATGAAATCAAAATGTTGAGTAGAACTGAATTCATGATTATAAACATACCTCGACGGTTTTGACAGCGCCGATTTAAGATGCACCCACAGTCTGAGGCCAAACTGTGGGCGCGTCTTAAATCGATCATTGGACAGAATTTATTACAATTTTTGCATTCCTGTGCTTAGATATCTGCCTGAAGTTTAACCTGCAACCTGAAAGAATAATATTACAAATTACATACACAATTAATTCATAAAGATTAAGTCATGTAGTCTCATTGTAGTCTTATTTTATGTCCCAACATTTTGAAGTAAATGACATGGGACATACATTTAGCTGAAAACTAAAATAAGCTAATTAGCGTTATAGAGTTAATGCTACAACAAGTCCATTCCTCAAACCAACTTGAAGGCTCAAGCTCAAGAATTTATATATTAAAGCTGATTAGGGAAAAAAATGATAGTCATGTCCAGGGTCAGGCTTGCTCAGTTCCCATTCCAAGATACAAACCTGCAAAAATGAATAAACAAATACAAAAAAACAGACAAAAAACAGAACAACCCGGGCAGACGTCTGATTTGATTTGTTCCATAGAAGAAACACGAGTATAATATCTCCATTGCAGATTCCTGGTTTTTCCCATGAGTCTGAGAGTTCCTCCAGACACCAGATACTTTCTATCTGTTCGCCATCAGTCATTACACCAGAGCCACAACAAGTAGAAGCCTGTCCTCCCAGCAACACTTCGATTACACACGCAGGGAAAAGCTTCCAGCAGTTCAGCTCTGAGGACGCATGCATTAACCATCTGTTTCTGCAGCGTCGATACCTCGTGGTAACGATTAGCCAAAGAGGAAGAGCCGCTTTAATGCGCCTCTCGCATAGTGACGGATAATGGATATCGATGACCGCGGGGCCATATTAATGCATTATAAACCTTTCTGGCGTAAAAGTGGTCACTCAGCATTTAAAACTTGGGGATGTGCGCCGCATGGGGATGAGATCAATCCCACAAATGCTATCACAGAACTAACAGTGAAATAACAGTGCGTTTAAAACCATCTGTCTGTATTTCTATGTGTTTAAACCTGGGGGTTGCATTTACAACATGCAGCGCCTTTCATCTCAATTCATCTCAAAGGTGACGCAAACACGTTTCTTTTTATTATTATTTTTTAAAGCAACAACACTGATACAAGTTCACGCGGTGAGTTATGAATCCGTGCAACGACATACAGTCGGAATTTTTATATCAGCTGAGCTTCTCAGCGCTTCATTACAATATCCAGCATAGTCCAGGGACAGCTGTGTGTGTGTGTGTGTGTGTGTGTGTGTGTGTGTGTGTGTGTGTGTGTGTGTGTGTGTGTGTGTGTGTGTACGTATATGTATGTGTGTGCGATTGTATACTGTATGTTTGTGTGAGTGCACCTGCTTCCGAGCGTCAGACTCACGCTTTATCTTTGTCACACCGAATCCGAATTAACCAGCTGGGAAAAATGAAAATGACGCGGGCTAGCGGAAACACGCTGCTCTCTGTGTCTCACCTCAGGCTGTTTCCACACATTAGGGCACATTTGGGACGGCGAATTCTCGTCATTTCTCAGTCTCGGAAGTGTCAGGACAGAGAAGATGCTGGCGGAAGAATTGGGTAGACGTTTAATCAACCAGCGAGTAGATTTGCATGCACAGAATAACCCAAGAACTGCTAGAAATGATGGTAATTCAGGAATGATGTCATTTAGATCAGCGGTCCTCATTGGGACCAATGCTTACAGACGTGATTTGCACCCCGCCTCGTGTCATAAGTCTTCTTGGACAGACTCCAGGCCCGCCATGAACCTGCATACAGGATAAAGCAGTATAGACGATGAGACGATGAGACGATCTTATCCAGAGTGACTTCGGTTTTATTGCATTATGCATTTGAGCAGTTGATGGTTAAGGGCCTTGCTCAAGGGCCCAACAGTAGTAGCTTGGTGGAGACCTGGGACCCTCCAGTCAGCAGTCCAATGCCTTAATCCAATGCCTTAATCACTGAGCCACCCCTGCCCACATGCTTACATGCACTGCCTGAACAAAAAAAACCTTAAGAGGCTTCCACTGGATAATTACTGCAGTGATTAATATGGTTCGGCTGCTACAAGTTATTTAACCCTAATTAATCCTAACTGATGCATTGAGGAGCTTCTCATTTCTAAAACAACCATGTCAGAAGACGTATCCTGTGGTCATGGCAAAAGATATTACTCTGTCTTACTGTCATGCGTCAGGCAAAGAAAACAACTAAGGAGATTGCTGAAACTGCTACAATTGAACTAAAGAACTAAAAAGAACTAAAAAACATTATTCAAACCTGGAAGAATAGTGGCGACCCATCAACTCTGACTAAGAAATGTGGTCAGAAAAACATCCTGATTGAGCACGATGGGAGATCACAGTAGAACTCACAGCAACGTTTAATAGTGAAAGTTAAGAGCATTTCCACACACACAAAATGCGAAGAGAACTCAAGGATGGATTGGATCACGAATGAGTCAATTAGAGGGACAGCCCATGTTAGATGTTTTGCAGATGAAGTCAGAGCGGCCAGATTGAGGTGGTTTGGACATGTTCAGAGGAGAGATTGTGAATATATACAGTACAGTAGGTAGAGGGATGCTGAGGTTGGAACTGCCAGGAGGGAGGTCTAGAGGAAGACGAAAGAGGAGATGAAAGTTATTCGGTGAAAGAGAAGAGGTTGCAGAGGATGGGGTTAGGTGGAGGCAGATGATTCACTGTGGGGAACAGTTGAAAGACAAAAAACACTCAAGGGATCGGGACTAAACAGCTGCGTAGCCTTAAGAAAGGCTAGTCTGGGAAAAAAAGCTTCAATTTGCTATAGCGAGCATAAAGAATGGATTGTGTTGCATCGGAAAAGTGGTCTGATGAGTTCAGATTGACCCTGTTCCAGAGTGATGGATGCATCAGGGTGAGAAGATGAGTTGCAGATGAAGTGATGTACCCATCATGCCTAGTGTCTATCGTACAAGTCTAATGATCTGGGGTTGATTGTCTTGATCAGGTCTAGGTTCATAAACATTATGTGCCCAAAAAATGAAGTCAGCCAGGATTAAAATGAAGTCAGCCACATAAAATGCCAGGATTCAAATGGGGCTCAAATTGTGAAAGTGTGATTTAGGGAGCACGGGACATCTTTTGTTACACATCCATCGGCCATGACATTGATGAGTCCAGACCTTACACCCATTGAGAAGCTTTGGGAGAAGACATTACGCAGCGGTCCGACTCTCCCATCGTCAATACAAGAGAAAATAATGCAACTTTGGATGGAAATAAATGGTGCATAAGCTTATTGAAATCATGCCACAGCGAGTGCGTTGCTGGAATCAAAGCAGAAGGTTTGTATGGTCCAATAAAGTGTGCGACTATATATTTATACTTTTTTACACAAAAACATTGACGTACATCATATCATGAAGAGTGTGATATGCAAAATGAGTCATCGCATTCTGCTGTACGGTATGTGTACAATGGTGAATACTAGCTGGTTTATAATGCCACTACTTCTGCTTCGACAGCTGTGTCCTGTTTATAATGTTAATATATTCAGTAATGAATGCTTATGCAAGTAATCCCAGTTGAAGTACAGTATGTGTGTGGAATGTGATTAGTGGATGGTGAGGAAACACAGTGAGTGCAGGAGGCATCGTACTGTCCGGTTAAACTGATTATCGATTGGTTTACTCGAAACGATGTTCAAATCGATTACAGGATGGTAATCGACTCCCATCGCCACCTACAACTTCAGTTTGTCCCTAGAAAGGCACAACCCTTGAAAAACGACCCGCCGGTAGTAGAAATGTCAGTGGTGTCAGTATGGCTTTGACACGTCCTCAAACTCAGCTCAGTTACATCACTCCATTCAATCACTGCATCACCGCTTTCAAAGAAGTGTCCCCGTACTGTTCTTTAAATATATAGTATTTGATTTGAGTTTTTCTCCTACGAACTATTAGTCTCATTTAAAACACCTTGACCCTGACCATGCAGTTACTACGGATGAATGGAATATAAAAAAGCACCATCTATTCATATCTGCTTTTTTTTTTTTTTTCATAAATAAATAAAGTAAGAACAGATTACTTTTCTGAATTATGCATTCATATTTGCTTACATTCCTAATACAGGAGAGAGTCGAAAATTATCTGCACTCTGGCAGAGGTGGGTAGAGTAGCCAAATATGTACACAAGTAAGAGGGGCTGTAGTTCAAAATAATATTACTCAAGTAGGAGTAAAAAGTCATCATCCAAAATATTACTCAAGTAAGAGTAAATAAGTATTTGGTGTAAAGATTCTCAAGTGCTGAGTAACAGTTTCATCGTAATGTCCGATTTATTCTTTTAGAAATTATAATAATTATATATATACAGGTCTATAAATATATAGTATTTGATTGTAGCATTTTTTGTGCTACGAACTATTCGTCTAATTTATAACACCTTGAACCTGACTATATATAATTTCAAAGAAATTGAATCGGACATTACGATGAAACAGTAACTCAGTACTTGAGTAGTCTTTTTTCGAACCCGGGCTTTTCGCATGACAGACGAAACACCTACCACTGAGTCACCAGAGCCCTGTTGCAAATAAAATTCTATAACAATTTTTAAAAAAATATTAACACTTTCAAAAAAAAACACAATACATGCAATGCCATTTTTTAACAGGAAATGAATATATATATATTTTTATATTTAATGCCCAACAGCCAACTTCACTTTTAAATTAAATCCAGCATGAGTTTCAGCATGAGATGCAACATTTTGTTTATGCATAATTGCAGTAACATCCTAAAAATAGGATAGCACCAAACTGTCGACAATCAGATGACAGAGCTGCCCCAGGTGGCACAAGGGAACCTACACAATACTGGGCATAATATGTTGTGTTATAATGAAAACAACAACTTTAAGTTGTTAAAAAAAAAAAAAAATCTAATAAAAAAAGTTCTAAATACTCATCAAGTTTATTAATCTGAACTAATTGTAATTATTTAAGTTAACAATAATTGATATGTTTAATTACTTTGAGCATTAGGGGTTACAGATCAGACAAAAAAAATGTTTAATGAACAAAGGGTATTGAAACGCGAGGAGATTAAGTCGAAAAAACGATGTATTTAAAAGTTAAAAGTTAATTTAAAAAGATCATTTTTGACTCACCCTCGTAATTGTACAGGTGAAGTTCACGACTTTACAATACTACAGTATATTGTGTTTGTTTCTGAAGAGCTAATATAATGCTGATTTAGTGACAGACAAAGCGTGTTGTGTTGCAGGCACTGAACTCTCGTGAGGATATGAGCAGAAATTCGAGTATAACTAACTGTTTTTCTCGTAAGGTTTCCTCACCAGTGTTTGTAATCCAAGGAATCATTTAAGAGCCCATGCAGATGTGTGTGATGGTGGTTTTCCACGATGCTCAATGCATTACCTATCGTGCTGTTAAATGTGTTTGTGTGTTTTGTTTTGTTTTTTTTAATTAGCCTTTTAAGAACAGCAGCCTGAGCGGGCGAGCGAAACCCGAGCGCCGACCGAAGCATGACTTAGCATAAGAACTGGTCATTAACCCAGCGTGCACATAAACATTATTCTGTGCCGAGTAAAGACGCGTTAACGATCTGTGAAAGTGGCTCAGGCTGTTGGGGGAATTTAAATGACCATCCATTGGCTCCTCTCGTCCCCGGGGTGAGCTTCATCCTTAATTGAAGATGGAGGCGAGCCGATGCAGGTCTGCTTTCAGGCCTAATGACATCCACACATACCACCTTTCCCATCGCCATTCACTTAGTGTCAGCGCTACCCTATTAGCCGTTCTAGACTCAACAAACTCACCACGGGCAACGGCGGCATACAGAGCAGCTCTGGATATGAAGGGCTGCAGACTTTTCTCATTAAAGCACCAAAAAATGCGGTTGGTTTGAAAAGACAATCTTGGTGCTTAAAGAGATAAAATGAGCTTGAATGTCACTTGAATGCATGCTGTTGCTGGGTTTTTTTTTTTTTTTTTTTACCGAATAAATTTGATAACTCTACCTCTAACTCTTTAGTTAATACATCATCATTGATCTACCGTACTCTGCAAGGTTTATATTAATGCCCTTATTCTAACGCTTTATTATTCCCATTGTAAGAACATATACGCAGATAAGCCTCATATTGAGCACTGTGTGTTTTCTTATATCTTTCCATCACAACCAGTATTAACCTTTTCCTCAATTTGATCTACACTACCGCTTCTATTGGACTGGACTACACGGGCCAACCCCTTGTGCATCAGTGAGGCTTGGCCACCCATGACCCTGTCCCCAGTTCACTGGCTTTTCTTTCTTGGATCACTTTTTGTACATCCTGACCACTACAGCCTGGGAACATCAGTCATCTAACCATCACAATTTGGCCCTAGTCACAGTAGTTACAGTTACAATTCATCCATCCATCCATCCATCAGGGTTCGCACTAGATCCAGAAAATATGATCATATAACCCCAATATTATCATCCCTGCACTGGCTACCTGTTCAGTTTAGAATTAATTACATAATCGCATTACTTACGTACAAGGCTCTAAACGGCAAAGGGGCATTTTCATATTTAGCTCCAAAGCTTTGGAATAGCCTTCCTGACAGTGTTCGGGGCTCAGACACAGTTTCCCAGTTTAAAAGTAGACTCAAGACGCATCTCTTTAATCTGGCACACGCATAATTAATTTCTTTCCCTCATACTCCAGGACATCTATCCTGAATGGCAACCACGCTAATTCTTTTCACCTGCTCTTTATTTTTCCACCCATCCCGAGGCATCTGGAGATTGTGCCAGCTTCAGTAGACAGAGGCCAACCCTGCGAGGATCCTGAGGCATCCAGAGAAGGACCTGCTCCAGTTGGATTCCTCTTCATGTTGGTTTGGAGCTACACGTGCTGCTCCTGAGCTCCCAGTGATCCAGACCCCCATCTGCGCTCTGCACCTGCTGACTCATCCCTGAGCTGAACTGGACTTTGTGTTCATTTAAATAACTTCTGTTATATCGAACTTTCAGCTGCATAACACACATGATGTTATACAATTTCTGTTATCTGTTATCACCCAGATGAGGATGGGTTTCCCTGTTGAGTCTGGTTCCTCTCAAGGTTTCTTCCTATTGCCATCTCAGGGAGTTTTTCCTTGCCACTGTCGCCGTCACCCTCGGCTCGCTCATCAGGGACGATCTCATTATCTAGACACATTTTTCTTACCCATATATACACTTCCATAAGTCTTCTTTTCATTTTCTTTTCATTTCTGTGAAGCTGCTTTGAGACAATGACCATTGTTAAAAGCGCTATAGAAATAAAATTGAATTGAATTGAATTGAATTGAATTGAATTGAACCTCTGTGTTCCAACTAGGGACCGTAGAGGCCAATGATGACCATTGTATTTATTCCCATTTTACAACCATGATAGAACCTCCAGTCAACATTCACATGCTCATTCAGACACTATGGGCAATTTGGAAATTCCAGTTCATGTCTTTGTTCCTTCCATACACACATGATTCCCATATTGTGGAAGGAAACCGGAGCAGTTTAAGGAGGAAACCCACCAAGCACAGGGAGAACATGCGCACAGACCTCGAGGCAGGAATCAAACCTGCACCCTGGAGATGTAACAGTAAGGTACCAGTGTTAACTACTATGCCACCGTGCCACCATATAGTTACAATATCACGTGACAATTGTTTGGATATATTAGGCAGCAAGTGAACCTTTTTTTCCTGAAGTTGATGTGTTTGTTGGGCAAGTGTAAGGATTTGAGTGGCCAAATTGTAATGGCTAGAGGACCGGGTCAGAGCAACTCCAAAACTGCAGCTCTTGTGGGATGCTCCCAGGCTGCAGTGGTCAGGACGGACCAAAAGTGATCCAAGGAAGGATAACCGGTGAGCTGGTGACAGGGTCATGGGCGGCCAAGGCTCACTGGTGCACATGGGGAGTGAAGGCTGGCTCGTGTAGTCCGATCCAATAGAAGTGCTAATGTAGATCAAACTGATGAGAAGGTTAATGCTGGTCGTGATAAACGGGTGTCAGAAGACGCAGTATCTCACCATTTTGGTGGCAAAAAGGGGACCTACTCAATATTAAGCAGGTGGTCATAATGTTATCGCTGATAAGAGTACAGGAATAAATGGATTATGTATTATGTTTTTTCTCTGTAGGTCAGCATAATTAGATTAAAAACTGACATTGAAATTGTTTTGACACATTTTACGATTAAACTTCAGTTTTTTTATATGTACTATTCAGTAGTCAAACATATTTATATAGACTAAAAGCAAATAGTAGCACTCGGACCAGTTGCATGAAGGTGACTTACTGTATATTTATGGTCTCGTGTTTATTAGTTTCTGAAATCTCTCTTTCACAACCTTCGCTAAGTCATATGTAATAGCATCTGTGATTTTCTTGTCTTTATGACATTTTGTCATTCTACAAGATTCTACATATTAATTAGTAATATTTTCGATAAAAGCACCAAATTAACCTTCATGAATCACACGCAAACACACACACACACACACACACACACACACACACACACACACACACACACACACACCACTAGTGTAAACAAACTAATAAATGCGGCTTTGAATTTAATTCTATCATGAGCCTTGAAATATGAAGAAGAATTTTGTTTTAGACATTTTTATGCAGCCAAAACATATCGGTGCTAAAAAGTGAAAAACCTAAGTGAAATCGTGAATTTTCAGAGAGGATCAAATACCATAACACCATTTTTCCTCCCGATCCATGCTCCTTCTTCTGTTAAATACGCATACACATTTATATTTTTATCAGATAAAAAGAAACACATTTGCTAAATACAGTTTCATGCTCTTTTATGTCTGTAGTGTCCGGAACGTTTTTGAATGCAAATCTTTCAACCGTCTTAACTGTCATTCAGGTGAAACTTGGCCAGTTTAGATTTCACATGAAAAGACATCAACCTGAAAGAGTGTTTTATTCTAAAATGTTAAATTGTCCAGATATTGCAGGATGAATTTACATGGTTACGGACACTACAGATTTTTTGCCTTTTAAGCTTTTACCAAAAAAAACAACTTCTTTTTAAAACATCTCTTTTTAACATTACCAGTGCCTCAAAATTTTTGACTATGATGTGACACAGATCTGGTCTTTTGTTAGGGCAGTGTAAACTCACAAATCGTTTTTTTTTTTTTTTCACATTGGATCTGAGTCACTTTCTTATGTTGTTCTAGACTGAATATAGAAATCCGATTTGCGGTCATGTGACTTAACGGGCAGATTGGAATTCATGTGCCTCGTCGCATGCGTACGGCGATCGCTGATGTCATCAGTCGGCACCGGCAGCACAGGGATTTCATAGCAGTGCTAATAATAGCCGCTAAAACAACTGAAGCAAGGAGACATCTGGTTTTCTTCCTTCATGGTCAGATAGATTTACGGATGAAACCAGATGAAAGTCCATGCTGCAGTAAAAGTGACTGAGATCACGTGTGTTCCTGATTCGAAACAATCCCCACCATTATGCTAATGATTTTAGCGTATCATGCTGCTAACACATGATTAGCTGACTGTATGATCGCGCAAATGTCCAAGTGTACTGTAGTATTAAAGCAGCTGATTAAAGGCGCTCGTAGATGAAACACTGTACATGTAACAGTGAAACACTGTACATGTAACAGTGACATTACAGCTGTGACAATTCACAAAACTATGGAATAATTAAGGCCCCCAGTCATGTCTTTAACGCTAGCATAAACTACAGTATCAGCCAAAACACAGTATTGGTTCTGATTTTATTTCATTTTTTTATGTTATACGTATAACATAACATGAAAGTGACCGATGTCGCTTCCCTAAAAATTTCAAGTTGCTAACTTCAGTTATTTTGGAGAGATGATTATATATGAGCCTCAAAAATGGACATCTTTCTGCGCTAGGCTTAATGTCTCGCTTCAAACTATAATCATTTAAAATGCAAATGAGTAGTGATACTAAAATTGGTGTAAGCTTCTAGAAGGATGTGACCTGTAAAAATGGTTGCTTTAATAGTTTTTTAGTAAAAGCTTAAAAAGCAAACAATCTGTAGTGTCCGTAACCATGTCAAATTTACAGTATGTTGCAATATCTTAATAATAATTTTGCGTTATAGAATAATACACTTTTTCATGTCTATGGCTTTTTTTAAATGTCAAAATCAAAATTGGCCAAATTTCACCTGAATGACAGTTAAGATCGTTAAAAAATTTGAATTCAAAAAAGTTCCGGACACTACAGACATAAAAGAGCATGAAACTGTATTTAGCAAATTCTTTTTATCTCATAAAATTATAAATGTGTATGCGTATTTAAAACAAACAAATAAACAAACAAACAAAAACTGGGGCATAGATCAGGAGATAAGAATTGTTAAATTTTTTTTTTTTTTAATGATATGATACGATATGATCCTGACTGAAAATGCACTTTTTCATCTAGATGAGACACTTTTTAGCACAGATCTAAAAATGCCTCAAACAGAATCATTCAGGATTCAAACGTATTAAAGCTTTTTCTTGAGAAGCTTCACATCTGCTATTAGCAGCACCGGTGGATGAAAGACAGGGATGGAAGGAATGCCAGGGAGAGAGAAGAGGAGGTAAGGGCTGGGCTTTGATCACTGGATTGTAGAATTGCACACACACACACACACACACACACACACACACACACACACACACACACATGCAGGTCTGAGGTTACCAAGGAACTTAGCTTTAAATTCCTCCTTGCATTCTCTCCTGTTCAGGTCTCATCTCTCAGATCTGAACAGCTGTAAAAACAAATCTGGAGACACATCCGGCCCGCCTGCTGAAACTTCTTATTAGGAGAGAGAGAGAGAGAGAGAGAGAGAGAGAGAGAGAGAAGGGAGAGAGAGAGAGAGAGAGAAGGAGAGAGAGAGAGAGA
>JAAGKR010005030.1:0-54897 GCA_011419295.1 Clarias macrocephalus
CTAAGTGAAGAAAAAAACGAGCGGCCATCATTACTTTAAGAAATGAAGGTCAGTCAGTCCGAAAAATTGGGAAAACTTTGAAAGTGTCCCCAAGTGCAGTCACAAAAACCACCAAGCGCTACAAAGAAACTGGCTCACATGCAGACCGCCCCAGGAAAGGAAGACCAAGAGTCACCTCTGCTGCGGAGGATAAGTTCATCCGAGTCACCAGCCTCAGAAATCGCAGGTTAACAGCAGCTCAGATCAGAGAGCAGGTCAATGCCACACAGAGTTCTAGCAGCAGACACGTCTCTAGAACAACTGTTAAGAGGAGACTGTGTGAATCAGGCCTTCATGGTAGAATATCTGCTAGGAAACCACTGCTAAGGACAGGCAACAAGCAGAAGAGACGCGTTTGGGCTAAAGAACACAATAAAGAACACAATAAAGAAAACTCTTTGAATGAGAAGGTGTGTCCAAACTTTTGGTCTGTACTGTATGTTAACATCATATTTGTGTATACCAGGTCAGCGAAGAACAGCATGATTTAAGTCTCAGTCTATAGGTTTGGTGTTTTATTGTATTGTAGAAAAAAAAAACATGTGATATAAGGATATATTTGAATAATTGTAACACAGCACAGGACAATTCTCAAATTAAAAGAATTTTAGTTTACCGCATTGTGCTTTGAGAATTCGTCCCCAGGGGCCAGACCGCCAATATCGAATTATACTGGCAGATATTAAAAGCGTTTGAGGGAGGACTTGTAGTGAAAGCGACTGGATCTGTGTCACACAAATCTCAAAACTTTGATACCCCCTTGTGTGAACGCAATAACCATCATTTTCATTTTCACTTTGTAGTCAACCTTATCTTTTGTATCACATTTTAAATTTTCAGTCTCATTAATGTCAATACAGAGCAACTATCTACATCTGTTTTAACTGACTGTCCTGTATTTTAATAGACAGATAGCTTGAACCCTGCTTTCCCACAACTATTCTTTAAATATATTATCATTCTTATAACTGTTTACAGGCACTTAAACGGCAAATGTTCCACATATAACCCTAATAATAAATAGATTAAGGGATGTCTTACATAACAATTAAAATAGTTTGGAGTCCCACATAGAGATACGTTTCTGTTTTCAGTAATGTCATAGTAGCTACAGTATATGCAGTGCATTTTGGAAAATTAGAATATGTAATGTAAAAACATTTTTGTTTTGTAACTGAATTTAAAAAGTGAATCTCTCTAGATTCATTATATTGAAATATTTCAAGCATTAAAAAAAAAAATAATAATATATATATATATATATTTATTTTAGTTTAAGGATTATGACTAATAGGTCTTGAAAAATCCATATCTTAAAATATTAACATATTTCCAAAGATCAATCAAAAGATTTACAATAGAGAAATTATGAAAATTGTTAATTTATGCACTCAGTACAAGTCGGGGGAGCTTTAGCACAAATTAGTGCATCAATGCCGCATGGCATGGAGACATTTGGCCTGTGGCACTGAAGTGGCTGGTTATCGAAGACGAGGTTGCTTTGATAGCAGCCTCCAGCTTGTCTGTTGTTGGGTTAGGTGTTTATTTTTCTCTTGACAATACCCCATAGATTTTCTTTGGGATTCAGGTCAGGAGGGTTGGCTGGCCAATCAAGCACTGTAATATCATGGTCAGCAAACCAGTTAGTGGGTTGTACTTTTTTCGAGATGTACTGTAAAATAATCATCACACCAGGCCTTCTTTTTGTTTCTCTTAAAAAGGAATAAGCAAAAAACTTGGTTTGTTAGTTCAGAGGAAAAACTTACAGTGTAAACGCTTCTGTCTTGAAGACGCACGTTTGTCCTACTAGCCAAAGGCTGAGAGTCAAGAGTCACAGCTATGTAATTGCTGATAGCCAATAAGGTTTTTGGGAGGTGGGATAGAGCTTTCCTCATAGTAGGTTATACCTTCACATGACAGCATGAGCAGCAGTTCGAATATAAATGGCTTCATTTGTCTTGAAGAAAGTTCATGTTAACTGTCTTATAATAAACACGCCTGGTGGGTAGAAAATATAAGACGAGACGTAGATTAAATTTGAAGCTCTGCATAAAGCTGGGGGTGAGATCCATCCCTGTATTTGAAGTACACTGCAGCACAATATAATGTTTTACTAAACATTCTTTTCAATATAGCATTGAATAGCATTTATTTACCCCAACCCCATATTATCCAACTAATGGCAGAAATTAAGTCAGGCGAAATACAATCAGATGGTTGTGTTTGTAGTATCTATGTATCACATGCAGCATATCTCTGCTTTCTTGATGCTGCTGATGGCGTTTTATTATTTTCTATCACTGGTGCAGGTTTATCGTCTGCCTCTGAGGGCCTCAGACTTCCAGTGGGAGAGGATGAAGGACCTTAAGGGTTTGCCCCCCACAAGTAAAGACAAACTAGGCTGCTGGGTATACATGAACAGGTTAGGATTCATCATAATTCCACACAGTGATTAATTAAAATGGCATAATCAATGAAGAGCAGCAGCTAATTACCATAAATCACTATTGGGCTGTATATTGGTTTTCTGTGGTGTTTAGGTCAGGGGGGGTAATTAATAATGGGCAGGAATTAATAATAGCATAGCCTAGAACAAAATGAAGTTGGGGGACTAGTGTACCTATTTGATGCTATATGTTGCTGGCCCAACAAACCAAAAAAAAAACCCCTAGATTTGCCCGAAAATTCAGGTATTGTATAATAAAGATTTAGAGGAAGCATACAGTGTTCTGCATGCAGAGAGAGGAGCTGTGGAATGAGGAAGTCTGGAGTGGCAGAGAAATATATTAGAGTTATGCAGGACATGTATGAGAGCTGCAAAACAGTGGTGAGGCTCTGAGCCCCTTCTGGTTTGCTATGGTGATGGACAGGTGATAATGGATGAGGTTAGACAGGAGTCTCCATGGACTATGATCTTTTCAGATGACAATTTGCTTTGTAGCAAGAGCAGGCAACAGGTGGAGGTACGCCCCGGAAAGCAGAGGAATGAAGGTTAGCCATAGGAAGACAGAATACATGTGTGTGAGTGAGAGGTACCCAAGTGGAATGGTGAGGGTACAGGTAGCAGAGGTACAGAAGGTGCAGGAGTTTAAGTACTTAGAGCCACTGAGAGTGTGGAAAGGAGGTGAAGAGGTGTTTATAGGCAGGTTGGAACAGGTGGAGAAAAGTGTCAGGTGTGTTGTGTGATAAAAGGAGTATCAGCGAGAATGAAAGGAAAGGATTTCAGGACAGTGATTTGACCAGCGATGCTCTACGCTTAGAGACAGTGTCACTAAAGAAAAGCTTCTCCTTGGAAGTGACAAGGATGGATAGGATTATGAATGAGTCCATCAGAGGAGAAAACGTCAGAGAGGCCAGATTGAGGTGGTTTAGACATGCTCTGAGGAGAGATTTTGAATATATCAGTAGAACGATGCTGAGGTTGGAACTGCCAGGCTGGAGGTCTAGAGGAAGACCAAAGAGGAGATTTATGGATGCAGTGAGAGGAGACATGAAAAGAGAAGAGGATGTAGAAGATAGGGTTAGGTAGAGGCAGATGATTCACTGTGGTGACCCCTGTCTTCTATTTGATCGGTTCCGTGGAATCACAGGCTGGTGTATTTTGGGGGCTATGGATATGAGGCAGATGCAGACCATCGAGGAATCTTTGAATTGGATGAAAATTCGCTTCTGGTAGGCAACGAACATGTTTTTAAATGTTATGTAAAAAAAGAAGGACTAGTGGCAGCCTTAAATGTCATGCTTTTGCAGGGTAATCACCAAGCACGTGGCTGGAACAATCATATCCACATTCTTAACCTTGAAACTTCAGCTTGGAGGCAACCCATTACTAAGGTAGTAAGTATTTATTTCTGTATGACCTTAAAATGAGAGTTTGAATGTTGGAAGGATGAATCCAATATTAAATCTCCTTTTCTTGATGTCTTTCGAAGCAATGTTTATTAATCATAACTAGACTTTGCCTTATTTGTATGCTACACAGGGAAATGCTCCAACGCCACGCGCAGCTCATGCTTGTGCTACTATGGGAAACAGAGGTTATGTTTTTGGAGGCCGATATATGGTGGGTATCTAAAAAGTGAAATTTCTAAAGAATTATTTTTTTCATTAATCTTTGCCTTAGTAAAAGCTGCTTCTCAACAGGAACATCGGCTAAATGACTTGTACTATATTAACATGGACACCTGGGAATGGACAGAAATGTGAGCTGCCATGTAAATCTGGCACATAAAATAAAATTAAGGTGGTCATGTATGTTTGTGAGGCAAATGTAATTTGCACTTATTTTAGGTCAGTACCCCAGCAAGGTCCAGTTGGCCGCTCATGGCACTCTTTCATACCCGTGTCATCAGATCACATCTTCCTGTTTGGTGGCTTCACTACTAATCGAGAAACGCTAAGTGAGTAATAACTCAACATCCTTCAGACACTGACTCCAGATATCCAGGTATTGTGGTGCCAAATTTCGTAGTGGTTTATTCTAGGGCTTGTCTCATATAGGTGATGCCTGGCTGTACTGCGTGACGACGAATGAGTGGAAGCAGGTTATGCACAACCACAAAAAAAGTCCGAGGTGTGGATCCCTCTAATATGTTTAGTAGAAAATAAATTGATTTAAATTGATGATGTTCATGTTACATTCCTTTAACATGTTTGTTTTCATATCTTGGGGAAGACTTTGGCACACAGCATGCTTAGGTCCAGATGGAGAAGTCTTTGTATTTGGGGGCTGCGCTAATAATCTTCTCTCAGATCAGCAAGCAGTGAGTATAGATATTTTTTTCACAAATAACCCTTAAACATGCATGTCTTTTGCTTCAGCTACCAGTGTTCGTTACCTGCAAGTTTTTTTTTTCTTTTTTCCATCGAATGAAAATAGCAATAGGGTTAAACATTAAAATGACAATCAATTCTAAAATAACAATGAAAGAGGAAACAGACATCCATTTTGGGTGCTGAAAGATTTTGAAATGGCCTGCGTGTCTTTGCAGTATTTACATTGGCTTTTATCATAATTATGATGTCTATATTAATTGAAAGCTTGGGACATCATAGAAATTATCTGGGATAAAGATGGTGTACAAATCATAACCAAACAAGTACTTTAATACAACATTTACTCTGCCATTCTTGCTTCTATCTAATTGCGGATGCACTTCTGAGTTATTGCTTTAAAGCCAGAACCTGTTTTGAACACCTGATTTGTTTTTGTTTCAGTCCCATAGCAATGAGCTACTCATTTTCACAGTCCAGCCAAAGTCTCTGCTTAGGTGAGTGTTTAGCACAAGCTATTACACAATGCCGTCAAGTGGTTGATCAGTCACCAGCGATGTTGTTGTCTTGTGTGTTTTTATGCATAGGTGCTGCAAAGAGGTGGTCGTGCAGCACAGACATCGGCTCGAGAGTATGTTTGAGTGCTTGCCCAAACATCTCCTACACAACCTTAAAGAGAGATTCAGTTCACCCACTGCTGGAGGGTCCTAGAACCATGTGTATGCAAATTTCAGTAAGCTAAGAGCAATAATGGGAAATCCGGGGCATAACGCTAGTGCTCCTGTGCGTAAACACAAAGAGGCTAGTTTGCCAAGTCTGCTGTGACCAAGATGCTAATGCTGTGAAGATTAAAGTCCAAAGTCAAAGCTTGTATGTTAATTGTTTGGTAAAATCTGTACATTGTAAATAAAGTGTATGATTTTTATGTGTTTGAGTGACGCTGGCATATAAAAAGCTGATACCACTCCTGAGCATTAATTTCCTGTCAATTTGTTTTTTACCATCATTTCTCCTTCCACTAAACAAGCAAACAAAAAGATGTTAATTTATTATTATTAATACTAATCAGGCCATTTTTTTATCGGTATTGGAGACAAATTATATTTATGGACAATGTTTGATCTATTTGATGGATAAAAACTCAAGACTGGTGGAATTATCATCCATTATTGCCATCCATTAAAAACTTTTACATAAAGTATAAGGCCTACACTTGCATTTTTAAAATTATACGCAACGGTGTACATTTGTTCTTTGTCTGTTGTTTTATTGATGGTCGATATTCATCTGGGGCCTTTTCACTTTCAAGAACAGATGAACAGTCAAGAGATAAACAGAACTTTCTATACACTGTACACAAGAAGTTAAAGTGGATTAATTTTGTCTCTGTCTTGTGCATCTACTCTACATTTTTTCCCTTATTTTCTTTTTAGGTCATGAACAGTTGTGTATGCATTTCACTGCATGCCATATGGTTGTGATGAATAAATTAATTTAATTAGAATTTTTCTGAATTTGGAAGCCATTATGCACTTCAGGGTAATATTTTCAAAAGAAAATTAAAGAGAATGATACAATGCTCACTTGTGTGTGGAAAGCTGTTATGTTCGCTATGTCTGCAACATCTTCCAATCAGGACTTCTGAACTTTATGACCTTAAGGGAGCATGGACGTACATGTGGATGGTTGATGCCCAAACAGATGTTTTGTGGTGAATCACTGTAATATAATAAGGTGCTTTCATTAACTACTGAAGTGAAAATTAAACTGGTAGAGGAGAAGGCTGACAATGCATTGTAACTTTTTGTATTGTTTTTAACGTTTCTCATGATCAATAACCTTTGCAATAAACATTTTATGAGCACAAAAACTCAATTAATTTTCCTTATTTGCTGTTAGTTACTCACTACAAAAATGCAAAGCACCACAAACAGAACTCCCATCTTATTAATCAATGTGACAAAACTGTGGCATGTATAGTGTTTTGCAAAATCATACAAAATTCACCGAATAACCAAAACAATTTTGGCATAAAATTTTGCCACTTGTGCTTTTTAACATCTTTTTGACTCAAAATTGACTAAAATCATGAATGACAAGGACCAGGGATCACAGAAATGCTTGGTGACATTGAATCATAAACAGATTTTGGTGATTTTTTTAATTGGAAAGATGTTAACACAGTCTCTCTTGGAAATGGAAAAAATGCCCAATATTTGCAGCAAACATTGGTGCATGGTTACTTTTTATGTCATAAATTGAACAAAGATTTAAAAAAATAATAATAAAACATTATTGTGGCAAAGGTTTGGGCGCCCTACATAATCAGTTGAGGTTTTCCATAGTGGATTTCGAGGTATGTTTAGGATCATTGTCCTGTTGTAGAAGCCATCCTCTTTTCAGCTTCAGCTTTTTTACAGATGGTGTGATGTTTGCTTCCAGAATTTGCTGTTTTTTAGTGGAATCCATTCTTCCATCCACCTGTGCAATGTTTCCTGTGCGACTGGCTGCAACACAACCCCAAAGCATGATAGATCCACCCCTGCTTAATAGTTGGCGAGGTGTTCTTTTCATGAAATGCTGCTCCTTTTTTCTCCAAACATGCCTTTGCTGATTGTGGCCAATTACTTCTATTTTAACTTCATCAGTCCACAGCACTTGTTTCCAAAATGTATCTGGTTTCTTTCGATGTTGTTGCACACTTCTGCCATGGGATTTTATGATGGAGAGGCAGGTAAGGTTTTCTTCTGCCTCTCCATCCTTCCATGAAAGTCTTGTCTGTACAAGCATCGCTGCACAGTGGAACGTGTGCACCACCACTCCTGAGTCTGCTAAATTTTCCTGCAGGTTTTTGCAGTCAAATGGGGGTTTTGATTTGTCTTTCTGACCAGCATACGAGCAGTTCTCTCTGAGAGTTTTATTGGTCTTCCAGATCTCATCTTGACCTCCACAATTCCCCTGAACTGCCATCTCTTAATTACATTCCTCACTGTGGAAACTGCAAGCTGACAACGCTTTGCTATCTTTTTGAAACCTTCTCTGCATTGTGGGCATCAATAACTTTCAGCAAACCTTCATTTTCAGCTTTGAAATTGGCATTTACTAATGACAGCTGTTGCCATGCATCAGATCTAACGAGCTGATTAAGTTCTGAAACCTTGTAAAAAGAATCTGAGACTCTGGAACTCTTAGGGTGCCCAAACTTTTGCACAGTGCCATAATAATGTTTTTATTTTTGTTAAATTTATGGCATAAGAAGTAACTATGCATCAATGTTTGCTAAAAATATTGTCCATTTTTTCCATTTCCAAGAGAGACTGTGTTAACAACTTTTCAATTTAAAAAAATCACCAAAATCTGTTATTTATTTATCAAGGGGTGCCTAAACTTTTGCATAAGACTGTGTATACAGTCAGGATAAGAACAGAAGAGAAAACACTACAGGCAGTGTTTTGATCTGGTGTTGCTTTAGCATCAGACATAAATTGGCCATTGTAAAAGAAAGCATTCACAATCTGCTGTCTAGTCTCCTGGATACAGATGGCTGTAGCAGCATCCAGCACCCAAGCTTGCGATCTTCACATGATCGAGAGAACGCTTTTCTGTTACACCATTATGGGAACCTTAAATATTTTGGTTTTAAATGAGAAAGTTGAACAATACAATGCCTATACAATTCAATACAATACACTGTCATAAATGTTCTCATTTTATTTTTTATATTCACAATCTTTCATAAAGGAACAGGATAAATGTGAATCCAAAGTATTTTATACTAAATAGAAAACTTATTAAGAAAACATTGACTCCCCCTCTGCACTTTACAAGCTGTGAAGGAGGGGAATTATTGCAATCATCCTCAATTTTTCTTTTACAATTTAATGTTTCTAAAACAATGTTTAGGCTCTAAAAAGGCAGATATTTACAGGAAGTGAACTGTCCGAGGTTTCTCTTGTAATCATCTGAATATTGTCACATTCCAAGTATCCCATAAAATTATTTCTTCTTTGCTGCCAGAAGGTTCGGAGCAGATACTTTGACTTTGCCAGGCATATTTCTTGAGAGGTCAGTGTCCTATGTGAAAAGATGTACAAAATTATTTTTAAGTTGCTGAACTAAACATTTATTGATTCATAAACTATTAATTTTATACAAATGTTTATATGACTTGAATAAATGTAGCAAAGTTAAAAACCTTCACGCTGCGGAACAGGTCTTTTTCTCTAGCACTGGCTTCTTTAGCATGCATGAAGCTGAACACAGCAGTACGGGCAGCTGACAGAGTTAAAGGGTCATCATTCAGATATGAAAATAATGAATTCACACTTTATGAAGCAAAATGAATGGTTATCTTTCGTTTTTTTTTTTTTTTACCTTTTCCTTTCTTCTGTGTCCCAGGAGTTAATTTCACTTTGTGCCTGAAAAAATGTGAGGCTCATTATATTACAAATATTACAAATGTTTTTAATGGCTCTGATGATGAGAGCAGATCTTGAATAGGTTCACTGAAGAGTAATCCTGATCCATGAGTAATAATTTTACACAGTATTGTATATATATTGACTGAGCAATAAAAAAAAAAATACTGTATGTGATTAGAGATGAACAGATATGTACTTGTAACTGGAGAGAGCTGTGTAAGGTGCACACACAGGCACTGCGAAGAGCAGCACATCGTCTGGATGTGGCTGACCAGTGAGACAGTCAAGAAAACTTTCAAATTCCTATTTAAAAAAAAAAAGAAAAAGAAATGCATACACCAGGAAAACCAACAGAGTTACTGAACACTACAAACAGAGTGCTTGAAAAACATTTAATATTCTAAGGAGAGTTTGATGTTTGATTTTTCTGGCGCTTTATATACTGTATACTAATTCTGTATCCAGTTTAAACAAAAATACAGGGAATGGAAAAAACAAATATCAATGTACTAAGAGAATTTTTAAACATGTAACATATTTAATATAATGATGATATTCTATTTTATTCATTTATTTACTTTATTCAGCAAAGGCTCACAATGTAGCCAGAAGCATAAGGCTAGAATACCCCATGTATGGGAAACCAGTCCGTGTGCCACGGAGTGCCATGCAAACACACATTCATTCCTATTATTCAATATTGCCAATTTAGCCCAGACAATTCATCTAATACCACTTTTTTGGGAGATTTTAAGAAAACCAGAGAACATGGGGGGGGGGGGGGGGGGGGACACATTTGGAGAGAGGGAGAACATGCACAGAAATTCTACACAGACAACCCAACTCATAGTAACCCAAGCTGTGAGGCAGCAAAACTACTTAACTATATAAATATTAATTTATTACATATTTATAATAATAATAAAAACACACACACACACACACACACACATTGAAATGTGGACTTGGCACTGAAGGAGAAGTAGGATCTTCTACTGTGACAGAATATAATAGAAATAGAATTAACATATGCTGAAAAATGTTGGGTGACTAAATTATTCTTAAATTACAGTGAACGATAAATGTTGAGGGGGGGGGGGGGCCTGGAGCTTATCCCAGGAGGCGGGGTACACCCTGGACAGGGTGCCAATCCATTGCAGGGCACGCACACATACACACACTCATTCACACCCTACGGCCAATTGAGAAGGCCAATTAAACTAACCTACATGTCTTTGGACTGTGGGAGGAAACCGGAGTACCCAGAGGAAACCCACCAAGCACGGGGAGAACATGCAAACTCCATGCACACAGGGACAGAAATCGAACCTGACTGGGAATCAAACCCGGACCCTGGAGGTGCATAGCAACAGTGCTAACAACTACACCACCGTGCCGCTCAGCTCACATACATATGAGAATATTAGAGACTACCAACACGGACGATTGTGGTGTTGAATCTATCCTTAATGTACAGGTTTACCTCTGTTTCAGGATTCTCTTGATCCAAATCATCAGCATCCTGTAGCGAAGGGGAAAAAAAAAAAAAAAAAAAAAACTCACCATCTCACCATTAAGCACTATATATCAAGCTTTATGTTTAAAATGAATCCCCATAAAAATGTGACTCAGAGAGTCTGTAACTATAATAACAATACAGGTAGATTCCCAACCTAACAGCGATCGATAAGTATGCAATAAGTATGTTCAAATGTTTTGAAGTCATGGTATGATTTTGGTTCAGTCAAGTGAAAAAAAAAAAAACTGGAATTTTCTTTTCATTCAGTATGAAATTAACCTCTAAACATATAAAATTATAAACACTTGCAACTGCAATTGCAAACTGTCCATGAGAATTAAAAATCAATCCCTATGTCTTGGTGCAGCAGCGTAGGCAAGAACAGCAGCACTATCTATTGTAAATAGTATGAACAATGGTTCTTTTAAATAAAGGACATGGTAAAGGATAGCTTTTACAAACATGCAACTAAAAAGTCAACTTGCGCTGCTGTTCTCAAATCCAAGTTACAGTTAAAAGAGTTTTAGCTAAATCAACATACAGAGGTTTCTCATGTCTAAAACAACGTCTATAAAGTTTGCTGTTCAAGAAAGAAAATACAAATCACTTCCAATTTAGATGAAGAGCACAATGCTAACTAAACTAAACTTGATGTAGAAAACTGAATCACAAAAAACTGGGTCGCAATTTTTCAGATGTTCTGACTGTAGATCCTTTTTGATTGATCTTAGGAAATATTCTAATGTTTTGAGATACTAGATTTTTTATGAGATGTATCATAATCTGTTATAATCTGAAATGAAAAAAGGTGATTTACATGTGTAGAATATATACAATATGTGATCATTTCACTTGTAAATTAAATTACAAAAGAAAATGAAATTGTTTTGTTAGCAATGTGCTAGGCAGCTAACTTGGATAAGTGATTTTTTTTATAGACATTGTTTTAGAAAGTCTCCCAGCAGTAAATAAAGTTAGATGACATTAACTCAGATCACAATGCGCATATATTCCTATAATGATAACAGTCTAACTTGAGATCTGCATTTACAAATTTCTGGTATGTTGTGATGGGCATGTAACCAGAATTAGTAACCGACCCTAGGGCAATTCAATTATTTACTATACAGTACTACACAGCCAATGAATTCCCTTTTACCTTGTCATTCTGTTCTTTGCTGTATTGTCCTGCTTGACTTCTCTCTCCCCCAGGCTGATCAGCTTCCTTCACTGGCACTCTGGGCTTTTGAGCAGGTTTCTGTGGTGTTCGCTTCACAGCCTCCTCTTTTCCCTTCTTTCCTTTCTTTTCTTTCTCTTCTTTATTGGGACCTGCAGACTGTGCAAAGATGGTTGAGTCAAATATGGAAGGCATCCCTACTGCCTTAACGCACTTAAGTTTGCTTTTACACATCTGTGCTTTACTTGAGTAGTTTTATCAGTGGATACTTTTTACTTTTACTCCACTACATCCTACAACAAATATCTGTACTTTTTACATTACATTTCTGGATGGTGTTGTGCTACATAACCACACAATGTTGTGTAGTAATTGAGTATTTGAAGTGATTATATTGACACCATTATTTGTAACTGTGTGATTTGCTTTCCCTCCCTGACACTCTGAATAATGTATAGCAGGCGTTTGGGGTAAGGTGAAACGGAGAAAGAGAGGGAGAGACTCTTACTATGGTAAATGCTACAGTGAGTCAATACAAGATCAGTAAATTTTATACTCAAGTCCATTTAAAGGGGAGTATTTTGTAGTTGTTCCAAAGTATAAATGGGAATGGTGGACTTCTCCTTAAGTAATAATTTACCTATGGTAACAAGGTAACCCTTTACTTTTACTCATGTACAGGATTTGTGCACTTTTCCCACCATGGGGTTTAGTTGATATCCAAACCAAACTGATTAATGCACAAAAATACACAAATGTAGCACTACTAACCCCAAGTAATTTCATCATTAGCTCTCGGTCCTCCTCATCTTGGTCTTTGTATTTGTCCTTGATTTTTCTCAGCTTGTTCTAAAAGACCACAAACAATGCAAGAGCACAATCATGACTTTTGCAGCAATGATATTTAATACAATGACCATAATTTACATAGAGAAAAGCTAAACAGACCATTCCTTAGTCATTCTGTCTCAGTTCCATTCAAATTGTTGCTCCATGTCTGAGATTTGACTTTGACTTAAGGTCACAAGCCACAAAATACAAATATTGACAAAAATCTGAGACATCTGACACATCTCCCGGATCGTGTGGCATGGAATCACCTTCCTGCATTTTTCACTTAGTACGTTTCTAAAGATAAAGAGATCATCTGTGATGCAGTGTAACCTTTTGTCCCCTCTTCAGAGGCTGAGCAGCTCCACCACTCTTTGAAGAACTCTGGTTGGTTGAAGAAGAATTCTGGTTCTCCTCCTTTTTCATCTCAGGTTCTTCTGAATGTTCCTCGCCCCCCTGTTTGTGCTTCTTCTTCATATCCCTAGATATAAATACATACTAATTTAGCTTTAACTCCTACAGATGATACGATACTAGATAACATACCATTGTCAACTTCTCCAGTTTTACCTTCTCTGCTTTGCACTGATGTACTTTTTGCACTGTGACACCGCGTTGTCCTGTTGGAAGAAGACATCAGGTATGAACCTTATGATGCATCTTCCTGTTTAATCTGTTATGTTACAAAGACTTGTGTGACCCTGGCAAGCTGACAAAACAATGCAAATAGTATATAATATATATAATACTAATGTAGATGTTTAACTCATTTATTTCTTTAGCTCCAATCTTTGTTTATATTACAGAACCATTAAAGTGCTTTGAAAAATACCCGTGTTGAACCTTCTTGTTTGAAACCAGCACTGGAGATCCCCCTGCAAAAATGCAAATTAATATCACATCATATAGACTTTTCTTCAAAAACAGTTCTTAATATTTAGCATAACATTTACATAATTTTCATACTCTTCAAAAAACCTAGTGACCGCTAGTGCACTGTTGTTGGGTCCACAGAAAGAGACCCCTCATTACTACCACTTCATGAGCGGAAAGAAATATGCTGATGAAAACTGATCACATTAGATCATCAAATTGCACAGCTTTTTAGAATGCAGTGTCTTTTTCATATCTGATGTATGAAAGGCTTTGAAAGGGATATCTGAGAAGCCAATTTCAGATATCCCTACCAAAAGAAGCACAAAGCACAGCAATGATGTTTTTCATATGAACCTGTGGTTAAATTGACAGAAATTGTGGCACCAGCCACACTAAAAAATTGCAAAATAATGCTAAGCTGAGTGGGAGTTTATAACCTTTACAATCAATAAGCTCTGAGTACTCTACATGTGTTTTGAAAATGCATGTAAATATCTTGACGCATTAAGGAAAATAGCTACACAAAGAAACTTAAATACAATAAGCAGAAATATAAAAGATGAAAATCTGTGATGAACAGAATTTTGAGAAAATGCTGTGTGTGAATAAAGCCGAGGAGCTTGATTATGGAAGTTTCTAATGTTTATCAGGTTTCTTTTTAAATAATGTCTTGGCGATATGTACCGAAAGTAACAGTGATCGATCATGCTGCATTTTTTTTTTTTTGTCTTAGACAAGTCATTGCTAAATAGCAGCAAATCCCAGGCTGTACTGTATCTGTATTAATCATGACTCACCACTTGGGAAAATGAATAAGAACTTTCCCAAATGAATAATGTACAGTACATGTAAGTCAGTTACAGTATATTATTACCTGCTGGACTGTAGGTGCGTGAGCAGGATTGTAGTGTCTGGAAAACTCATGTCAGTACTCTCCTCGTCAACCTTTGTCTCTTCATCCGTCCCTGTTTCTCCCTTCTGTTCACACTCATCCTCCTCCTCCTCTTTCAGTGTCTCAAACTGGATTTCACCTGACTGCTCATTAGCCTCCATGTTCTCCTTTGCTTCCACTCTTTGTGGCACATCTTCATCTTGTGCTTCTTCCATTCTGCCATTCTCCTCAGAGACGACTTCTCTCTCAGCCCCTCCTTCATTTGCACTGTCTTCCCCTGTGAGGAACAAGGTACATGTAAAACAATTTACACAAAATGATAAGCTTTTAGTTCATATCAGCCAAAGATCCAAAATAAGCATACTTAAAATGTGTTTTAATAATTAAAATGTAAATACATTACACCAAAATTATTCTGAAGTGTACCAGTACAAGAATGAAGATGTCCCAAATAATAAGATAACAAATGGTATAAATACACAAACTGCATGAAATATATTTTAATTAGTTTAAAAAAACAAACAAACAAAAAAGTCTTGTTTGCTCATGCGTGTATACACAAATACCCAAAAGCTCCTCTCCCTCCTCTAAAAGCTCGGCAGTAGTACTGCTTAGGTCTTCTACATCCTCATCCAGTGTTTTAACCTTCCGTTCTCCCCGGTGTCTAAACACAGACTGCTCATCCACCTACAAGCACAACAAATAACTGTGAAGCAACTGTCTAAAACAGTGCATTCAAAACCAAATTCAGAACATTTCCCTAAAAAAAAATAACAGTCCATTTTAGAGTGTGTATCATTGTATAAAACCCCCGGCTTAAGTACTGGAAAAGTAAGGACAGTAAGATAAAAAAAAAAATAATTTGAAGCTTGGATCATATATCAAAATATATCAAAATTTTATTTTCATCATATTCACATGTTTTCAACAGCTCCCCAATTTCAAGATAAAATTGATGGATTAGATAACTAGATAAATAAAACTGAAATAAAACTGAGTGCATATCTCTTGCTTGCATAATGCATTAAGCTTGGACTTTGGAACAATAAAAAAAAAAAAAAGGTCACGTGGTGTGATGAATCCGGATTTACCCTATTCCAGAGTAATGGGCATGACGGGGTAAGAAGTCTTGCATAGTGCCCACTGTACAAGCCACTGGAGTGATAAGACCTTGGGATGCTTGAATTGGTCAGGCCTAGGATCAGCATTAAAACGAATATATATAGAGCAGGTTATCCCCTAAATTGAGGACTTCTTTCTTGAAGACATGGGAATGTTTCTGGATGACAAGGCCAAGATCCATCAGGTTCAAATTGTGAGAGAATGTGGTTCTGGGAGCATGAGGAATAATTTTCACACAGAAATTGACCTTAACCAAGTTCTTTGGAATGTGCTGGACAAGATTTTACAGAGAGCCTCGACTTCATCTTCCGTCATCTTCTGTCACCCACATCTCAAACAACCCGAAAACTGAATGCAACTCTGGTAAAAGGTTGTTTAAACAATGCAACAGTGAATTAAGGCGGTAATTAAAGCCAAAGGTGTGACTTTTATTTGGCCCAGCAGTGTATAATTCCAATCTCTACATTAAACAAATACTTACTCTGAAGAGAAAACCAAAGCCCATAATAAGATATGAGGGGGGTAAGAAATTCTTCTTCCCTAAGAGAAAATAGGGAGACAAAATAATATTTAATTACCTCTTGGGGAAAACACTGTAACATTGAGGCATTTGGCAGAAGCCCTTTTCCAGAGTGACTTACATTTTTACATTTTAACTTACTATATATCTGAGCAGTTGAGGGGCAAGTGCCTTGCATAATGGCCCAACAGGGACAACTGCCTTCCGAACTGCCTTAACCACTGAGCCACCACGAATCTAACATGACTCTAACATGTTTATTGTGGGGCAAACTGATTGTAGACAACCTTGACATAATTTAATGTGTTGTTTCTAAAAGAAAATCAGTAAAGTAGTTCTGATTGTAGTTTCCTACCATGCCCGATTTGTGAATAATTCAAACATTTCTATGTGAACGACGGCTCCACATTCACATATGGTATTAACACAATCCAACCATGAGTGCCCAGTACAGAATCATCTTTGTGACAATCACTCCAAAAACTTTTTCGGAGGTGGCACGTACCATATGCAATGTAATGCTAATGTATCCCAGGGTGTGGCTGAGAATATTTAAGGGACCACTACTTAACTGCATTAAGAGCATAAGAGCATATCTGTCCACAAGTGTTCACAGGAGATAGAACACAATGGGTACATGACTATGCATTTATTATATGCTCACATGAGTTTGATGTTAATACCACATCTATACACAGACCCACATTTACCTCTAATCATGAAGCTTCCTGTGGTTAAGTACTCTCCTGTTGGCGCCGTTTTAGACACCTGCAACAAGCAACACATAAAAAAAAATAGCCAAATCAATGGATATCCATTGATATTTAATATCCTTTGTATATATACAATTATTAAAACATTAGGATTACAAATTTGTCCTGGCTCACCTGGTTATGATGCACCCACCAAGCACTGGTGATTACTTTAGCATCCCAAGCAGCACTGTAGCAGACAGCCATTGTACCAGCCTCGGTTAGCGTGCGTGGGGGAACAGGCTCACCTTAAAATGCAAGGTAGAACTTAATTAAAAAAAAAAAAAAAAGACATTTCTTACAAAGAAGAAGCTAATTACTATAATTACAGACAACAAAAACCTCTTATGAAATATATTTGTTAATGCATGTCTAATTTTAAACTGATTGTCATGTATGTAAAAGCTTACAAAATTTTAAAGTAATGTATAAAATCTGAGCAAAATTCTTATGTTGAGGTTACAACTACAAGTCAGAAACTATTAAATCTATAGACTTGTTTCAAGTTGCTACTAAGGTGTTGCTACTGCACTGAATGTGATGGGAAAAATGTATGTGGCTGAACAAATGTATTTATTTTTTTTATTCAATGACACCATTTTTGATGCGCGTTTGCTAGAAAACAGTTTTGCTTGTGTCATTTTGAAATGCAAGCCCAAGTAAGCAAGAAACATCCATTGCTTCTGTATTTTTAACCTTGGTAAACTTCTAGTTCCAAAGCAGACCAGATCAGATAACTGAACAGGAACAAATTTGGACTGCTTGGTGGTCCTAGAAAGCAGATGTTGGGCACAACTTGGAAATCATAACATGGACATGGTAGCTTCTGGAATTTATTTGGATGGAAAATGACCAACATGTTCCCTGATAGAGATATGAAGTGAAACCATGCAAACAAGTGCTTCTTTTCATGCAGACGTTAGGCTGGTTCAATATTCGACCATCATGTTTGAGAGGTATGATATGTTCGAGGCCTGCACTTCCTTAGATTGTCTGAGTTACTTCTAAAGTCTTTGTCTTACATGAAATTTAATTTGAACATCCTAGGTGTAACAGTAACCAAAAATAAAAGAAATTAGGAAGGAGAAAAATACTATTTTTGTGACACTCTGTCACAGCTAATTTACAGGAACTTGTATGACAGGTACCATTGAAGGGAATAATGAAGATACAGCATACAACATAATATTGTACAGTTGTGCACGTCCAGCTTTGTGGCAATAGTTTGGAGAAGGTGTGATGGCCAGGCAACCATATAGATTTGGCCATAGATTATATAGATTTATATAGATTTTTTGTTTTAGGCATAAATATTAGTAATTATATATACATGTTGTCTCTTTGGCTGGTGTTAACCATCCCGTAGAGGATACACTTGTTTTGCCTTTACGGCAGATGTTCTTCCTGACACAACTTTCTCATTTTATCCAGATGTTGGGCTTGCATTGACAATGCACTGACCTGTGCACCTCTAAGGCTTTAATACTTCCATTGTACTAATAGGACAATGTAATAGCTATTTATGTAATTTAATAAATAAAATAATTGTAATCTTTCCAAATATTTTCTGCATAAAAGCAATAAAATGACTAAAAAGACATGCTGTTTTTGGAAACTCGGCATCTTCAGGCTAAAAGAACTAAAGAATGTACTAAAGAATGTCCCTCATTAAACCACTGAACCATAAAATTATTTTATTGTTAAATAACATAGTAAAAACTTTGTACCAGATGGATTCTTGATGATGCAGCTTGTGGCTCCATGAAGATCAGCATGGATGTAGATGTCCCCTGAGAAAAGAATTTTTTTTTTTTTTTACTGACACTTAATAAATAAAGACATCCCACACTGAAACCAACTCAACAAAATCCAGTCCATTGTACCTGGTCTCAGATAGCGTTTAACAATCATCTCATTCTGTTGCTGGTCACGCCCCGCGATGACAAGGTAGTTCTCTGAGCTAATGAACCACAGGAACTTTTCAAACCTGGTAATACACAGAAAATGTTTAGAGCTTATGAAATGCATCTACAACCCTTACAAAAACTTTAAATAATTGTCTCACCAGAAGACTTTTCTGGCTTTCTGAATTGTTGTCACTGTATGGACTTCTTTAAGGGTTTGCTTGGTCTTTTTCTCAGCAGACTTAAAGGCCTTAAGCAAGAAATCATCCAATATTAATTCAAATTTCTCCCTCATATATAGTAATTTAATATTAAATCTTGAAATACTGTGTTGTTCACTTTTTACCTTCTCTGCCGCCTCAACCGTTTTCTGCTCCTTTTTGGCAGCGCTCCGCTTGTGGTCGTAATATCTGTGAAGTTATTACATTTACTTACATTAGCTCATATTTAATAAGCCAGCATATTATTGACTGTCAGCAGATATCTTCTTATATCACACAATAAGCCTCAGATTTATTACTAAAACTAAACAATTCTCTAACAAAGTGTGAAGTAGGAGCACAATGGCTAACTACGTTTGTTGGACAAAATGTCTGTTGTTTCAGGAAGCGTATGCAAGAGTAGTTAGGCAGTGACACACATCATATAGTTCAGTTGGATGTCAGAATATACAACAATTTCCATGCAAGATCAATATGATTTCAAAAAGCAAAGACTGCAGAGCTGTCTGATTTGGAACAATATTTGAGCAAAAGTGTGTCACCATTACGCATAGTCTTCCTGATACATGATGCAAGGAAATAAAATTACATTTAGCATCACTTAATGTAATCAGAGTTCACATAACATGTATAAATGTTTCAATAGCAGTTAGAAACAAAACCCAAATTTGCTAAATTTAAAATGATGTAACTATTGCTGGTTTATCTGGATTATTCCTGTTTGTATATACAATTATATGATATCAGTTTATGGACTCATTAATTCACTCACTTTTTTGAATTTGCATAAGCGGATAAACCAAGGTCTACGTCCACCAACAGGGGTTTATTCTTCTGAATCTTGCCCTTCTGTCCTTTGTCTTTATTCTTATTTTTCTTTCCCTTTGGCTGCTCAGAGCCTTCTTTAGTATCGTGTGAAACAACTTCTTCCTCATCTTCGTCTGAACCAATATATGGATTCCTGTAGGATAAGAGTTTTATTTTTTTGCCAGATTAAATTCAATACCAAGTGTGATAATACTAGAGTTTTAAAAAAGGCAGTTTAAAGCTTTAACAGACATTGTTTGTTTACGGAAACAGTGGCAATTTAAATTCCCAAACAGTGGAACAATTCTAAAATTATGTGTTTAATGTAATTCACACTTGCCTCCACTGACATAGCCAAACACAAAAAAACATATATATATTATACAATTAAGTTTACATCATTTTTACATAAGGTGGTCAGGAAAAAAACTTGCCCTCCACTTGTGCATACACTTGAATATCAGAAGGGTCCCTAAATATGTAAAAGTCTGTTTTCACAAATCTTGCTTATATTGTGAATGAATTAACTTGCATTTTTTATTTAAAAAAACCTAACAAACATTGGAACTAAACTGCGGCCATAAGGAAATCATTAGTTAGTGAGGTTCAGCTTTCTAAGGAACATAAAGATTGGACTTTGGTACAATTAAAAAATGTCATGTGGTCTTATGAAACCAGATGCATACAGTATGCATCAAACATAGTGCCCATTATACAAGCCTCTTGGCTGCTTCAGTTGGTCAGCAATGTTATGTGATAAATTAAAGTCAGTTGATGACCTGAATGTTCTGAAAGGACAGGTAATTCCATTGGAAGTTTTACAAAAGAAAAAAAATGGAGGGTTATAACAAGGTTACAAGGCTTATAAAGGGTTTCATTCATGTCTAATATAATATGCCAAGGATAAGGGGTTTCAAATATAGCAGAAACAAGAGAACTTACTTTAGTAGCATAGTAATGTGGTTGGTTTGTAGTTTCAGCTCCTTAATTGCACATGCTACAGGATCTCCCGCAACTTGAGCTTCTTTGACAATTTGGTTGATCTCAGTCCAGTCCACCTGATTAGCCAAAGCACTGCGCACCACCTGGATAGCTCGCTCTACAATGGGGAGATTCATTTCCAACAACTCACCCTTCAAACGGTCCACCTCCTGCAAAACAATATTACAATTGCGTTTAATAAAATAAAACATATATGAATACAGAGTGGTACATCGACATACAAACAAGTTTTCAGATCTGAAATTTTGCAATGAATTTGCCTCGGTATCCGAAACATTTTCAGCATATGAATGAACGAACCGAGCCAAACCAAAATTTTGTGCAAGATTTTGTGAATACATGGCACTATGGGTCCCAAGAATGTTAGCAAGGACGATAGCAAGAAGAAAATGGAGCCATACAGAGGAATCACAAATTAAGGTTAAGTGGTGCTTATGGTGATGTATTCTAGCTATTTATTTCATATTTTACTTCATATACAGTACATGCCTTTTCTAAATGTTTTGATTGTTTTCATATGCAAAAATATGATTATAGTGTTGGAAATTGGTAATATTGGTAAGATGTTTTGGTGGCTGGAACGGATTATCTGCATTTCCATTATTTCCTATGGGGAAATGTATTTGCAAAATTTCACCTAAAGAACTCACTCCTGAAACGGATAAAATTTGTATGCTGAGGTACTGCTGTATATAAATTATATTATATTATATTATATTAGCATATGCTGAAAACCATCATTCAACAGCTGCTTAGCATTTATATACCATGATCAATCAGTTTTTGTTATAAACAAAGTTTTTGTTATTGAAGTGCCTTGAGAAAGAAGTATATTGTGAGCAAATAAAAGTTTTATGATTAAGGGATTACTTCACCTGGGCCTGATGTAGAGCCTCCAACCGTTGCTCGTGATCCTTTTTCACATTCTCAAGCTTTTTCAGGGCTTGTTTCTCCTGCTGAAGTGCTTTCATGTCAATCTTCTGACTCTCCATCTTGGAGAAAAACTCATCAATAGCCTGAGAGGGAAAAAATGTATGATGAAAAATGTATAACCTCATAGTAGCATAATTAACCATCTATATAAAAAAAAAAAAAAAAAAAAAAAAAAAACAGCACAAACCTTATCAAAAGATTCAAACTCAATATAAGGGCTCGTTGCATGTTGGGAAAAGAAAAATGGGTGAAATTCTTCGTACCTATCAACCCAAAAAACAGAGTGATGAAGAAATAACAGAAAGCCTTTACTGTAAACTAAAGATTAAAAATATGATTTAATGATCTTACGTGAGCAACTCTTCATGTGGTTTGTCTGAAGTCATGCTTGGCTTTTTTTCAGTTTTCTGAATGATGTAACCCTTTTCCAGAGGAGAAAAAAAACATACAAACATACTTATAAGATGTTAATTTAACAATAAAATTTTAATTCAATATTAATTCCCACCTTTCCATTAAAGTTTGCTGCTTTCTCCATATAGTGCTCTGCCATCTGCAAAGCCTCCAGAAGTTTTGGCCCGGCTGTAGAATAATAAATTTTAATGCTGTTGTTAATTCCTTAGATGTCTTTGCAGCAATACAGTATACAGAGTAACCTGCTTTAACGAATAACCTGAATTATCACAAGAGGAATACAAACCTTCTGTGACGTTAAACTGGTGGTCCATTTTTAAAAGACCAGGAAAACCAACTTCTATAAGGCAGTGTTCAATTAGAGTGCCTCCATATGCTGTGGTTAAAAGGTAAAAAAAAAACTTTAAAAGGTAAAGGCTCATTGTCTGAAGAAACTATGTAAAATTCTGCAAAACAGTAACACTCACAAAAGTGAGGATTGAGAATCCTTTTTATTTGTTCTCCACTCTGAGCTTTGGATAAAATATCTATAAGTCTGGGGGGAAAAAACATTAACATTACACAAAAGCTGAACAATCAATACACAATCTGATTGTGTGGTCCTCTGGCTTACGTCTGAAAAATATATTATGTATTGAAAAAAAAAACTATATAAAAAAAAATACATTAAAAAAATTATTGCAGTTTTCTACCACAAACTCACTTTGACCTATCTATGATAAAACTTGAATATTTAGTAAAAAAAAAAAAATAGGGGTGCACTGATACTGATACCACTGATGGGATTTGATCAGATACTACGCTAATCAACTTGTGCTCGGCACCAATACCACTTTACGGCAGAGCCGGATATTTACTACGCAGGCCCAACATGCAGCCTCTCTTTCCTCTCATGTCAAAGCAGGTGTCACTGTCGAAAACTTTACTGAAAGCATAAAATGGATCCATCAGATGATTGCAGAAAGAAAAGAAGAAAAAACATGAAAGGGAACTAGAAAGGTTTTATGTCCGCAAGTAAGAGTTAGATTATTTTTATTCTCTAGTTTGCAGGGACATCTCTGTCTAATCTGTTTGTCTTGCATCTAGCTTAGCAGCAAATGCCTTTATCTTGCTTTGTTGACAAGCTAATGTTTTCTGTGTCAACAGTGACAAATGTGAAAGTAAAATATATGTATGCTAACAGGTAACAATTTAGCAATAACACTGGCACTGGCACAACATGGCACTGTTGTAGTTTATGCGTGGTTGCCCACAAAATGGGGAAAAAATCCTGCCCAATAAATTGAATTTACTAATGATTAGAACGATAAGGTATGCAGTTGTATATGACTTTTTCCATTTCATTTCTATAGGGCTTATTCGTTTATCTTACCCTAAAAAAAATTCAAAACATTAAGTACTACCAAATATCAGTATTTGTACTAAAATGGAAATATTCATGCTCAACTTGCCAAAAATTTTCATCAGTGCACCCCTTGCAAAAAGTTGTAGAAATTTTATTTAGGTTGTTTTCTAAACTTTCCTTGATCAGGTGACAATTTAATCACAGCAGTTAATACAGTCAGAAAAATGTCCAGTCAACAAAAATATAACTATAACTCTGAAAAGTCTATATTTAGGATTTTAGAAGAAACAAAACACGTGTGTCATATTTGCATATATTTCTGTAAGTATTCTGTAAGCAATGGTTTTACATTGAGAACTTACTTATTGTTTGGATTCCTATAGGTACATGAGTCACGTGAGTTTTATAATAACTATCATTACAACATATCATCATCTGATCAATGATCAGATCATTTGATCCCCTTCATTCTTTTATTATTTATTTTACATTTGAGTTTTGTTGATTACATATTGTAGTTACATTTTTATGTACATATAATTTTATTTGATTACTGTTTTTATTAACTCACTAACTGATTTTATTTACTTTTACATCGTTAAGTTAAATTTTATCTGCTTTCATTTTATGTTGTTTAATCCTGCTTGATTTATTTATTTACTTATCATTGAAGAAAGAGGTTGGAATTGTCATCTCAAACCTTGGCATTTCTCTTTGCTTTAAAGAGATTAGTCGTTCTCACCTCTCCAGGCTAATAAGGGGTTCAGGAGGCCTGGCATTCTCTATGGGGTATCTTTCTCTCACTGCAATTTTCACATCCTCTGCCTCAGCAGTACGAAAGCGCAGCAGGTTGAGTATGGTATACTCATGATCTGTCAGGATTATGTTCCCCTGCAAATGCAACCACATAACGATTATCCATAACATTATAACCATTGACAAGTTAAGTGAATAAAATTAGTACTGTACATTACAACAGCACCTAGCAGTGGGTGGGATATATTAGGCAGCAAGTGAATATTTAGACTCTAAAGTTGGTGTGTCATGCAGAAGAAATGGGCAAGCATAAGAATATGAACGACTTTCACAAAGGTCAACTTGTGATGGCTACACGATTGGATCAGATCTTCTCTAAAACTGCATCTCTTGTGGAGGGGTTCCTGCAGGTCTGTAGTGGGCAGGACCTACCAAAAGTGGTCCAAGGAAGGAAAACTGGTGAACATGGGTAGTGGTAGCCAAGGCTCACAGATGCAAGTGGAGAGGAAAAGATGGCCTGTAGGTCAAATTCCTGAAAAAGTTAATGCTGGTGCTGATAAAAGTGTCAGAACAGAGGAGGCAGTGGGATGCATAACACCTAGAGTAGGTAGGAGACCAGAATGTGCTTGACCATCGCATTCACCGCAGCGACAGGACGACAGCGGGAGATTTAAATCAGTCGCCTTTTAAAGTTATCCCAGAAATGACTGCCAGGTGGCGCAAAGGGTCATTTTGCAAAAAGGTTGAAATCTCCGCTGCAGAGGATGCGCCTACAGAATATTCACGTTTCATGCGAATTACATCATCTGAAATTTGCTTTCTATTAGTTTATGCAAAAGCAGACATTTCGCATTATATAAGTATATATTTTTCACGGCTGTGAGGCAAGTATACACAGAGTTTCACCCTGTTTGCTTTCATTATTTTACAAAATCATAACGTTCTGTCATCGCACATGTAATGTAGTGAGTGCAAACTACTATTCAATTTTGACACATGGCATAAACAAGCATTTTTCTAGGTTAACGTTAAAGCAAGTGGACATGTAATGTTGCATGTTTTAGATGATTACCTACATTAGAGGTGAGTCAAAATATTAACTCAGTAAACTAAGGTAAAATAAACATAACATATGTCTTGAAACATAATGAAATAACTATTTTTTAAATTTATTTTTAAAATCGCATAAAAAATCATGGGTTGTGTTCAGAGTGATTAAAATTTACTTGAAAGTATCTCATAAATTATAAACTGTATAAAACAGTATTAAACACAAATATATGATATGGTAGTCTAGACATTGAAAAAGCTATTTACACACAACTGCACAAGTCTAAAGCAAACACCATTATTAATTGATTGTGTAAATTTAACTTCATTCAGCTGTTTAAGTTATATTAAAAACAAGCTCACAATTATTTTCTGTTCAAATTTAAAGGTGCATGCGCGTTTGCAAAAAGAGAAGTACAACAAAGAATACAAAAAGTGTATAATAAGTTAGCCTAAAATATTTTTTTTCCAATGCTGAAAAAAACATGAAATTTATTTTGTTTTACAATAGATCTTTCGTGATGAATGTGTGTATATGCACTTTAAATATACATTAAACAATAAACATTGCCTTTTGCAATATGAAAGTGAATGCTGTTGATCAACCTTAAAATTAGACCATAACTTGTTGCTGACCAAGTAGAACACTTCATGGAAACCGTATTTCATGATGGAAGTGGTCTCTTTTAGTAAGATAATATGCCTGATCCCTGAATCCTGTGTCATGCCAGTAAAGCATCCTGAAGCATCCAAACATTAATGTGTGGGGTTGTTTCTCAGCCAAGGGAGTGGGCTCACTCACAATTTTGCCTAAGAACACAGTCAAGAATGAAGAATGGTATAAAAACTTCCTCTAAGAGCAACTTCTCCCAAGCATCCAAGAACAGTTTGGTGACAAACAAAGTCTTTTCCAGCATGATGGAGCCCCTTGCCTTGAGACAAAAGTGATAACTAAGTGGCTCAGGGAACAAAACATAGTTTGTGTCCATAGCCAGGAAAATTCCTAGACTTTAATCCCATTGAAAACCTGTGGTAAATCTTCAAGAGGTGGGTGGACAAACAAAAAACCACAAATTCTGACAAACAGCATTAAGCATTAAGCATAGGCTACCATCAGTCAAGATGTGGACCAGAGGTTGACTGACAGCATGCCAAGGCAAATTTCAGTGGTCTTGAAAAAACAGGGTAAACACCGACTCTATTGACTCTTTGCATAAACTTAACATAATTGTCAATGAAATCCTTTGACACTTACAAAATGCTTGTAATTATACTTCAGTATACCTTAGTAGGTTGAAATTACAGCTGTTTCTCATTAAACACAGAAACAGCTGTGAAGAGGTTTAAAATTAAACTGGGTGAAAAACAAATTCTCCACTTAGTGTGAGGTTGTGGAAGGCAGTTTCATGTTACAGGTCATACACCACAGCAAGACAGCAACAAGACACAAAATAGTTACACTGCATCAGCAGGGTCTCTCTCAGGCATCACTTACAAATCAAGCTATTTTAAAGAAGCATGAAAGAAATGGTCGACCACTGCGTCTACTGTCCTTAACGTTGCCCAAGGAAACTTAGTGCATAAGCATGATGCGTCTACATTATGAGTAAAGAACAGACAAGAACCTATGGGACCCAGGTACACCCCTGGACTCATGAGTACTTCGCCCAAACACTGGAGAGAGGTAGAGATAGTGAGTCTCTGCAGGCAATAGTGAAGCATGGTGGAACTTACTTGCAAGTTTAGAGCTGCATTTCTGCAAATGTAGTCGGAGGTTTGGTCAAGATTAATGGTGTGATCAATGCTGAGAAATACAAGCAGATACGTACCCATCATGCAATACCATCAGGGAGGCATTTGATTGCCCTCAAATTTATTCTGCAGCAGGACAAAGACCCCCAACATACAGCCAATTTTATTAAGAACTATCTTCATCGTAAAAAGAAATAAGGAGTCCTGGTCCCCACAAAGCCATGAGCTCAGCGAATGAGGCAGCGTATATCCATTGAAGATCTGTAGATCTGTGTTTAAACAACTTATCATCAGAGTTCCTTCAAAGACTGTGTGCAAGTATACCTAGAAGATTTGATACTGTTTTGCAGGGTGGTCACACCAAATATTGATTTGATTTGGATTTCTCATCTGTTTATTAGGGCCCAAGCACTATACGGTTCGCAGGACCCTCTTGTTTTCCTAAGGATTTTGTACCCCACCGTTTTGGACTTTTCGGGGGTCTTAACATGCTTGAAAACTCATGAAACTTGGCAAACAGGTTGGAATCTGCTGCCATTCGGATGCCCGAGAGTCGTGTGGGGCCCCCACACGAGATTTTGCTGCCTAGCTCATACACACTTTCACGTAGGGACATGAAACTCTGTACGCGTTTAGAGCTCATTACGCCGAACAACTTTCGCACTGCATGTCCTGGGCTCAACTTAACAGGAGGCCGGTTATTTTGGGTCGTTCGCAAAAACGCCCCGATGGATTTTTATTTACTCCTCCTAGGGAGTTTATACGATCGTCACCAAACCGGGCAGATGTGATCTAAAGACACTGAGGATGCAAAATTGAGGAGGGATTTTTGATATCTCAAACGGGTCAGCTGTGACAATGTCTTAAACTTACGCCGAAAAATTATTAAGAACTTTGTGTGGCATTATATTGAGTGACATTTGATTTTGTGACATCACGTTCAGTGACATCACATTGAGGAACATCATATTGTGATGTTTTTCTTCCAGCATCTGTGGCCTATTGAACACGCGTACACATCACAAATGTTAACACTCACACACACATCTCACACACACACGCATGCACACACAAACACACTCATACAGTTGTGTTCAAAATAATAGCAGTCCAACATCAGTAACCAGATCAATAATTGTTTTTGGGAGAAATTATATTTCTTCATGGTAAATATTTAATTGTAGGTGTAGCGGAGTAATAGAAAACCTACTTGGACCAGACTTGTATGCACTTGATTCTGTGTAATTGAATCATTAATTGAAAAGAGGCCTGTTCAAAATAATAGCAGTGTTGAGTTCAATTGGAGAGGTAAATTATTCCATGAAAAACAGGCATCAAACAAGTTTCCCTTATTTAAGGATAAATGCAGAAAAGGTCCTGTGCACTTCTCTCTGAAAATCTGAGTAAAATGGGTCGTTCCAGACATTGTTCAGAAGAACAGTTACTTTGATTCAAAAGTTGATTAGAGATAGGAAAACATACAAAGAAGTGCAGAAAATGATAGGCTGCTCTGCTAAAATGCTATCAAATGCTTTAAAATTGAGACCAAAACCAGAAAGACATGAAAAAAAAAACAGAAAACTACCATTTGAATGGATGGTAAAATCACAAAATTGGCAAAGACTCAGCCAATGATCAGTTCCATCATGATCAAAGAACATCTAAAGTTACTTGTGAGTACTGTTACTATTAGAAGTCAGCTATCAGCCAAGCTATCAGCAAGAAGCCCCCGCAAAAAAAAAAAAAAAAGACAGGTGGTGAAGAGGTTACAGTTTGCCAAAGAACACATGGACTGGCCTAAAGAGAAATGGCGCAATATTTTGTGGACTGATGAAAGCTAGATTGTTCTTTTTGAGTCTAGAGGCCGCAGACAGTTTGTCAGACGACCCCCAAACACTGAAGACAGTGAACCATGGAGGCACAAGCATCATGATATGGGGATGCTTCTCGTACTATGGTGTTGGGCCTATTTACCACATTTCAGGGATCATGGATCAATCTGAGTACATCAGAATACTTAAAGAGGTCATGGTGCCTTATGCCAAAGAGGAAATGTTCTTGAAATGGGTGTTTCAACAAGACAACAAACCCAAACACACCAGTAAGCAAGCAGCATCTGGGTTCCAGACCAACAAGATTAACATTATGAATTGGCCAGCCCAATCCCTAGACCTTAATCCAATAGAAAACTTGTGGGCTGACATTAAAAATGCTGTTTCTAAGGCAAAACCAAGAAATGCAGAGGAATTGTGGTGTGTAGTACAACTGTCACATATGTGAAGCAGTTCTCAGAAATCATGGTTATTCAACTAAATATTAGTTCAGAGATGCACAAGAAAGATTAAACTTTAATCATTTTTGTTTAAACGGTAAATTCATTTTTGAACAGACTAATATTTGTTTTTCTTCACTTTCTGTAAACTAATAATACATTTAGCACATTTCTTCCATGTTGTGATTCAGAATAGATGCATTAAAAATTTAAGTTATTATATGGATGTGGAGCTTTACTCACTTTTTTCAACACACTGCTATTATTTTGAACACAACTGTACATCACACACATGAATACACACACATGCACACATGAATACAGACACATTAAAAATGTTAACATTCACACGCCCAGACACCTCTCTCACGACAAACACAAACACACTTATATCACAATGTTAACAGTCTCACATTCACACACACGCGTATACACAAACACATCCACAAGACTCACATCCACATGTCACACAACTCTCTCCCTCACTCTCTCACACACTAACCCTCACACACTAACCCTCACACACTAACACACTCAACAAACATTTAGGGCCCAAACTGACATTAGCCCTATATAGTGTGTGATGTGTGCAGGTTGTGCGGTGCAACCGGGTGGCGATGGCTTTTTCGTGGTCTTAAACCACATGTTGTTCGGGGCCCCGGGTCGGCTATGGTGCAAGGTACTTGGGCCCGTCATTGCTGCTTGCAACTATATTTTATATTGCATATTGTTCATTGATAACAATATTAATACTTCTACTTTTGAAAGCACCCTTATTTTACAGCATCTTTTTACACCTAAATGTAATACTAGATGCGTGTGTGTGTGTGTGTGTGTGTAAGTTTTAAGAAGGGTGCACCTCGATAGAATTGCTGGCCAGGCCTCAAATCGACAGAAAGACAAACATACACAGGAGTACACATGTGTCTAAAGATCTGTTTATTTTCAGCTAATTTAACACCCAAACATTCAGGTGTTTCAATTCAATCAGGCCCCTTATACCCAGTGAAGAACAATCTTAATGCTTTCATACCAAGACATCCTGGAAGATGTTATGCTTCCAACTTTGTGCAACAGTTTGGCGAAGGCCCTTTTCTCTTCAAACTTGTGTTTGAAGAGAAAAGGGCCTTCGCCAAACTGTTAGTGTGTTAGGGTTAGTGTGTGAGGGTTAGTGTGTGAGGGTTAGTGTGTGAGGTGCACAAAGCAACGACTACAGACATGGTTTGATGAGGTCGGTGTGGAAAAACCTGACCGGTCCACACAGAGCACTGACCTCAATCCTATCAAACACCTTTGAGATGAACTGAGACAGAGATCTCAGTCATAGATGCTTTACAGAATGAATGGGCACAAATTTCCACATAAACACGCCAAAATATTGTGAACATCCTTCCAAGAAGTACAGTGGAACTTTGGATTATGCGCGTAATTTGTTCCCGTAAACAAAATCATATTTTCCTATGAGAAATAATGGAAACTTAAATTATTCGATCCACAGCCCAAATAAATAAATAAATAATACAAAATATAAAGTAAATATAAAACAAATTAACCTACACTTTATCTTAAAAAAAAAAAGTAACAATAAATCCCGACAGGCACTGTGTATGTGTGTGTTTGTGTGTGAAATTAGCCCCTCCCCTCTCCTCATCTTAGAGAGTGCACGTGTGCGTGTGTGTGCGTGTGCGTGTGTGTGTCAAATGTCACTGGCATCCCTCACCATATGTAACAGTAGGCAGCATCATCAGTTTTTTGAGAGATAAAATGCCACAACAAAACAGCTAGTAACAGCTGTTACTAGGGTAAACCTCTAGTTTGGTGTTGTTGTTGGGTCTTCCCAGCAAGGAGTCGTCACAGCAAACAATCCGGTCCGCACATACAAGCTTAGCACAGGTTTTACACCGGATGCCCTTCCTGAAGGAACCCTCCTATTTTATCCGGGCTTGGGACTGGCAATGGCTGGGGATTGGGCACTGGCTGGGAATTAAACCCGGGCCTTTAGCATGGCAGGCGAAACACAGTGCCCAGAGTAAACCTCTAGTACAGTATGTTGTTAATACATAGGCATGACTGTATTTTTGTTCATATATCATTATATTTATACATTATTACATTTACAATATAAGTGATTTATGTATGAGAGCAATTAACTATTATTGTAAGGTGTCTTTTGTGTGACATGTTTTAAATATTGCTTTTCCTAAGGGTAGTGGGTCAATTAATAAGTTTTTTTTAGCTCCTAAAGAATAAAACTCACTGGATACCAATATCAATGAAGACTCAGTTTCAGCATTGATGTCAGTAAAAGAAAAAAGTACATTTCTCTAAAATCATATCCATATTCTCTTACCCTGTCATATAACTCCACTATAAGGTGGTATGCAGCCTCTTCAGAGCCAAACTGAAGGTCCACAATCCTGTCCACACCAAGTTGTTTTATATGTACAAGTCTCCTGGACTTCAGGTGTTTCCTGCACTTAAGCAAGAATGTAAAGTTAACATTCAGCCAACACAACACTTTAAATTAACATTACACGTGAGTGAAACAGATCATGCAAACCAAGATGTAACATACTTTCATAGCAAATCCAGAGGGCATAATATTTTTGGGCCACTCAAAGTCAGTGGAGTGAATCCGTATACCAGACTCGATCAACAAGACAGCTTTGCTGTCTGGCCTGGGGAAAAAAATTAATAAAATCATCCCATGGAACAAAATATCAAAATAATTGTTGCATGTGCCTGAGTAATCTTCATATGAGGGGGTATCAAAAAGTTTTGAGACTAATCTTGTAACACTTTAAACTGTGAAATTCTACCACAGAGATCTGGAAGACCTTCCACAAGCTCAACCTCTGAAAATGTCAAAACCATTCTGCAACTGATGATCATCGGAGAACAATTCACAAAATTGCTGCCATCGTCAGTGTGTCATAAGCAATGTCCAGGCAATCCTCACATGTGATGTGAACATGCTGTGTGGCTGTCAAAGTCGTCCTCATGCTCCTGACCTAGGAGCAAAAGGAACATTGCATTGAAGTCTGCCAAGAACTCAGCATTCTGTGGATGACCTTCATGTCGAAGATCTTTGCCGGTGATGAAACTTGGGTGTATGGGTACAACCCTGAGATGAAGCAACAGTCTTCACAGTGGAAAAACCCATCATGTCCATGATCGAAAAAGGCCAGGCAGGTCCACAGTTCGACCGAGTGCATAATCGTCTTTTTCAACATTCTGGCAGCATCGTGCAGCAACAATCCATTGCCAGGGGCCAGGCCATCCAATATCAAATTCTACTGCCAGATTTTAAGACTTCTGAAGGAGGACATACAGCAAGAAAAACTGGTGAAAAGAGCTTGTTAACTGAGCTAATCTTGAAACTTTTTCAATACCCCCTCATATTCCTGTAGATGCCAAAAACACTGTTCTATTCACATGGTTAAAGCAGCTCGATTCATGCACAATTTAATGAGCTGGGTCATGGAACGATATAGTCAGGAGAAGTGTCACCCTTACTTCTGTAGGCGAATGAGATAGGTCTTGCTGTCAATGTCGTAGACGTTGTACACTCGCATTCCCAAATAGCTGCAGTGACATGAAGGAAACAAGTTAAACACAAAACAAGCCATGGGTAATTAGGCCTGTACTGCCCTACACATGGTGTAGAAAACTCTAAGATATGCCCAGATAATCGTGGCTTATTTAAACTTATTAAAACAAGATCCTATAAATCTTTTAAACAGAAAAAGTCAGCTATTCCAACACAGTACTGCTCTGCAGAGACTCAGAGAGAACATCTGAGTCTCAATATCCTGACAACTGGATAACCTGGCACTACTTGTCCCTGCAGCTAGCTCACTTGGTGTGTATTTGGTGTATTTTGTTCCTTACTTGGCATTGAGCTCGGCAATCACTGCCCTGATGTCGACTGTATTGAATCTCCCCTTCATCTTGTCATCGAAATGCACACAACACACTTCCCACTACGGTGAACACCACGGTGTCCGGAGCTATCTGCGCACTGCGCATGCGCGTCTTCCTACGGAAGCCTGGATGTTATGCCAGCGCGCGTAGGGCAAAAAAAAGATCCGAAGATGGTTATTCACAAACCCTGAAGGAGAGAGAGAGACGTACTAAAATCCATAATTAATATCCTGTTTGGGAAAGGGCCATAGCTCATGTTCGGCCATGGGTTTGTGCTTATGTTTCAACTATTTTATTAGAACCTACTTAGAGATCGATGATAGAAGTGAAAAGCACGAAAATTAATGATTTGTTAGCAAAACTAAAATATTGCGTATTTTTCTGTCAATAAGCGTTGTGTTTATCATAGAAAATGAAAGGAATTTAACAAATGACATTTCCAGGCGCGTTATATATCATGAAATTTGAATGAATTTGGAATGCTTGGTTTTTTGAGGGGAGAAAGGAAAATCTATGACTACGTTTACAATGCATCAAACGGACAACGAAGCTGATCTTGTGCTTACAGGTTATCTTTCCACACAAGGTAAGTTTTCTTACTTCCTACATCACACACACACCTGCCCCCTGACATTCCGGGGGGGGGGGGGACATAAAATAATAATTCCTCGAAAAAATATATACTGTATATGGTACACCATTACCTGATATAGAAGAAAATACGTTTGTGTCGAGCATCACACAATATCAGAACTACGCGTGTATTAAAGTGATTTAATGTAATGTTTATTATAAAGTTTCTCTCCTGGTGCACGGGTCAGAGTTCAGGCACGAGCGGTTACCAAGGTTACTGTAGCCCGCTAGCTAACATGGCGGCGCTGCCATGGAAGCGGATCAAACAGCAGTTCGAGGGTTTCTTTATAATCGCGCTTAGACTGTGTCAGTAGCAGCGATGCGAATAATCAAAGGCATTTCCTGCTCTGACAGTCCGGCCTGGGCTCGTACTGCAGCATGGACAGTAAGTTAGGCATCTGTGGACACGTTTAATGATGAAAAGTAACGCGTTTAGGCGTTTAGTTAGATTCCTGTTCAGGTTAGCTGTGTGTGAATGATATAGACAAAGGCATGACCATTATAGAACATTACACGCTACGTAAATATACATGTACATATACTGTAAATATGGGCCAAAGTTGTGACATGTATGGAATTAGTAACAACATTTTATTCATGTGCACAATAGATTACAAAATAATAAAGAAAATCGGAGAAGGCACGTTTTCCGAAGTAACGAGGGTGCAAAACCTCAAGGACGGCAAACACTATGCGTGTAAAACAATGAAGCAGACCATTAACAGGTACGCGTTGCTCCTTCAGTTCCATCCATTTTTTATCCGTTTGCATTAAAACAAAGTAAGTGGCACTTCCCAATCCCCTTCAGGCATTTCGGATTGCCCCGGTGATGACCTGGTGTGAGGTCACTGAAGGATGCACTACAAATTAGGGAGAACTCAACCCATAGTCAGTAGCACGGTGTCGCTGTGGTTAGCACTGTCGCCTTGCACTTCCAGGGTCTGGGTTCGATTCCCGCCTCAGGGTCTGAGTGCATGGAGTTTGCTAGCGGTCCCTAATTGCCCATAATGTGTAAATGTGGTTGTGTGTATGTGTGTGTGCCCTGCCCTGATTGGAACCCCCGTCCAGGGTGTACAGGTTTAAATCTCTCACATGTGTGGTCACTTGAGGTTTGGTGACTGTAAAGGCTACAGTGCAACTCACTCACTCATTATCTTCATTACCTCATACCTCTCATCCTGCTTAGTGTCATGGGAGCCATGCAGTCTCAAGCACAAGACAGGTTATACCTTGGTCAGCACAAGCTGACACACACACACACACACACACACACACACACACACACACTCTACAGGCAATTTCGACATGTCAAATAGCCTAATCTGCAGGAAACCCACCAAGCACAGGGATAACATGCAAACTCCATGCACACAGTCCCGAATTGAACTTCAACCCACGACCCTGGAGGTGCAAAGCCACAGTGCTATCCACTATGCCAATGTGTGCCTCAAAGTTCAAAAAGTTGTGTCAGTTAAGAAAATAGCATGTTACTTTTAAAGTTATGTTGTATATAAAGTACAAGTGTTTGCTTCATAGCAATCAATATATAAACATATAGTAGCTTGTTAAATCTATAATATTAACTATATAACTACACTAAATTAGAAGATACATTTAATTATCACCCCTCACACTTGGCATGTTGCAAAAAAAAAGTAGATATAGAGTCAAGAGAAACGAGACCTATTCAAAGTTAAATTGAATGCAGCACTAAATTCCAGGGTAGTCTATGATTTGTTCCAGTGCCCTTATCTAGCTTTGGGTACCCTAACTCATCCTCATGGTTCTTATTGTATTGAGACAAATCTGTCTATCTGACCAGATCTCCTACAACTGTTCTTTTGTCTTTTCATGAGAAATGAGCAGTTTGTATTGGCTAACCAGTTTAAATAATTGATGTTAAAATTGTGTCTTGCTATTTGTAAGTATCTGCCTCAACTAAACTCTTTACCCAGTCTGGAACAGGCACACAACCTCCGTGAGGTCCAAGCAATGAAAAGACTGCGTTTACATCCTAATATACTACAACTTCATGAAGTAATATTGTAAGTACACAAACATTTCAAAATAAAGTGGATTAACATCTGTATTCCTCTTCAGATGATTTTCCTGTTGTTGACTACAATAGACTGATCCCAGCCAATTATATTATTTTCAGTGACCAAGACACAAGAACTGTGTCTTTGATATGTGAACTTATGGAGATGAATATCTACGAGCTGATTAGAGGTATTTTAAACAATTTTACTTTAACGAGAAGAAGTATGTAATCAGGAACTGGTAATTTGTGTAATTTAAGTTTTGCTCAAATACCTAGTCTTAAACAGATTAATGAACTTGGGGCTAAAGCTGCTTTTCAATTTAATTTTTACTTTTACACTTTAAAACAGCTGTTGGTTAAAACAGCACTGAGACACTTAAAATTGTACAATTTTTTAGTACTTAAAATTGATATCAGAAACTACACTTTATGGACAAAAGAATATGAACAGATGGATTATTACAGATTTGCCCCTTTAGTCTCAAGTGAATAAATCAGGATGGGCAATGATGTTGGATGAGAAAGTTGTGTTCAGATTTTTCCAAAAGGTGTGTAATGAGATTGAGCTTAGGGCTCTGTGCAAGCCAATTAAACTCTTCTACAGTACTTCAACCTTGGAAAACTGCATCTTAATTGAGCTTGCTTTGTGATTAGAGAAATTGTCATGATGGAAAAGGTTTGTGCTAGCTAGCTAGTAAGTCCAGTGATGGAAAATCGTATTGCTACAGTACAATCATGCTCCTCCGACTTTGATGTATGGGAGTCCTTGTCTGGGATACACATACTGTTGACCTTGAGTGCATGTATGGATGAATGTAGTCTCTGCTTTTAAATATACATATTGATAAAAACATATTGATTGTGTTTTAACTTTATGCAAATGTAGGAAGGCAGCACCCTTTATCTGAAAGCAAGGTCAAAAACTATATGTATCAGCTCTGTAAAGCTCTGGATCATATGCATAGGTAGGTGCTATCATTGCTTTTAATTTATACTTCAAATTTGTTTTAAATTTGTTTTCTCCACAGTCAGTTTAATATATATTAAATTTTACATTTTAAAAACACAAGAATTTATTTGAGATTTTCCTCTTTTTTTAAGCAGTGGGATTTTCCACAGAGATGTGAAACCAGAGAATATTTTAATCAAAGTATGTAGAACCCCAAAAAATAATGAATTTTTTTTTTAATTATACAGGAAATTAAGCCAATTCTTTTTGAATACTAACACATTTCTGGCTGTAATCCTACTTAAAACAAATTTTCTTAATAGCATGACATCCTCAAACTCGCAGACTTCGGCTCCTCTAGGAGTGTGTATTGCAAGCCTCCTCACACAGAATACATCTCTACACGGTGGTACAGAGCTCCAGAGTGTCTGCTTACAGATGGCTACTACTCACTCAAAATGGATATGTGGAGTGCAGGCTGTGTGTTTTTTGAAATTCTCAGGTCCCTTTGTTATGTTATTTATACATTATTATTATAAGTACATTTATACCCAGTATTTTAAAAATATTCCCATTCTTTTTTTGTTTGTTTGTTTCTAATAGATTACTTTATCTCATTGTTTTTTAGTTTGAATCCTCTGTTTCCAGGGACTAATGAGGTGGATCAGTTGTCCAAGATTCATGATGTTTTGGGTACACCAGACAGCACAGTTCTTCTAAAGTTCAAACAGTGAGTTTGCACCGGCACTCTGATAAGCTTCCCAGTGCATCATTCTAATGATTACCCTTCCAAGAACTGGATGATTAACAAAACCATTCAGTAAATAGGCATTTCTAAGCCAAGACACAGCTAAATGAGTAGTAGTATTGGGTGTTTTTGCTCTCCTAAAAATGTTCAAAATGAAGGTAACAGTATTCAAGCTGTCTATGGATTTATCTAATATCTCAGTAGACCTTACACTAAGACTTAAAAGTTGTTTAATTTGATTTTAGACACATACTGAATCTTTCATAATATTAAAAATGGTCTTTGTGTTTTAATAACAATATTAATATAATATTATATATTAACATATGATATAATAAAACTACTATAGTATATTTTATTTAAAACTATGGCTGTCACAGCCAGCCATCCAGGATTGGCTGCTAGCAGTGTCAAAAACACTCACCTTGTTTTTTAGTGTTACAGAAAACCCCCACTGCACCCACTTTGTCTGACACATCTCCTTATACTTAAGGTCTCGGGTGATGCCTTTTGATTTCTTGCATCGGAAAGGCCGCGGGCTGTCTCAGCTGATTCCTCACTGCTCAGCTCCTAGCCTCTCTTTGCTCTATCAGATGCTGGCATATGATCCAGATGAACGCATAAGTCCACGTGCAGCACTGCAGCACATCTGTTTCAGAGAGCTACGGTAAGAATCAGCTGGCATATGCACACTGACACACAACTAGAGTTATAAGAAAATATTGTATCAAAAAAGCCATGAGAAAACTCTTAAAACTTTAAAAACTTTTATATTTCAGTAGAACAACTAATGCCATTAAAGATCCAGATGTTTCCTAAAGTATTAATGCTCTTGCTGAAATACCTCTCAGATCATTTTTTATACCTTAAGCTCAATCTGTTTCACTTCTCCTCTAAATGTGCCATTTTAGTGTCTATGTAAATGACCTACAGTTAAGCGCCGTTGGATGGAGCTCCATCCAAGGGATAGAATCTAGATCGTGGCCAATATGAAATTTAAAAATATATAATTTTTTTCTGTTTGTAAGGAGATTTATCTTTTTCATTTACTTTTTATTAGAATTTAGTATCAAACATGCATTTCCATCTACCCTATTGTGACCAAAAAAGTCGGCATTGCAGTATGGTCAAATTACTGGGCTGCATCACACTTAAAAGTGTTCACTTTAACACAAAGGTGAAGTTGCATGGTAAAAACTCAGCATTAAAAACCTATAAAATTATATTTAATAATGAAAGTAAGAGGACTTCCAGAAGCACACAATGTGATGATAATTCACAGGATTAGGAAAACTAAACAGCTGTTTGCCCATAAGAAAACCACCTGTTATAAAGAATAAAAAGGATTAAATTTGCTAGGGAGCATAAACATTAGGCTTTGGAGCAAAGGGAAAGGGTCATGTGATTTGTTGAGCTCAGATCGACCCTGTTCCAGAGTTAATGGTGCATAAGGGGGAGAAGGGAAGCACATGAACCAGTGGATGCATAGTGGCCAGCGTATAAACCCCTGGAAGCAGTGTTATTATATGGTGTTGAATTGGCCAGGTCTAAGCCTAGAAACATTATGTGGCATTAAAATGAAATCAAGTGATGACCTGAACATGCGGAATGACCAGGAGATCACATCAATTGAGTTTTTTCTCCCTGATCGCACACGTGTGTTCCATGACGCAAATTGTGAAAGAGTGGTTCTGGGAACATGAAGAATCATTTTCACACATGAACTGGCCACCACAGTTTGTGCTATAATCAAAGCTAAGTGTGATTGAATGAAATCTTCACTTTTTTGGCAATGTAGTGTACACACGTCCATACAGTCATACATGCATTTGCACATCTCTGTCACTTGCTCATATTTGGGCTGATTCTTCATACAGTTTTCTGTTATGCCCAGGAAAGAAAAAATAAATGCCTATAGGGTATGATTGTTTCTTTACATCATGATTATTGATTTGCAAATTTAAGATTGGATCTTATCACTGTCATTGACCCACTCTCCATGCTGCTTATCCTGTACATCATTGTGAGAGGTCATATCCCTGCATGGTAAAACCTAGATGGGGGTTCCTGTCCATCTTGGGGCGCACAACACACACTATGGGCAATTTGTAAATGTCATTAAGCCTAAACTGTCTATGGACTGTCGGAGAAAAATGGTGTACCCGGAGGAAACCAATCAAGTAAGGGGCTGAAAATGCCACCTCCATGCATACAGACCCGAGGCAAGCCTTGAGGTGCAAGGCCACAGTGCTAGCAACTATACCAACGTACTGCCTTTAGGTAGGAGTGCCCAATTTTCTAATCATATCAAAGCCATTTTCCAAAAATGTTCCATCTTATTGTTAACTGATGCTATTGTCCTCTCCATTTTGAAATTGGGCACTCCTATGATTTCCTGGTTAGCCATTTCCTGGTTAAGGTCTTTTTACTGGCCACCAAAAAATAATCAGTAAATGTTTATCTATTTTCAACCAGTCTTTTTACCTTTCAAAGGTATTTCATATTTAAAGATGTTTTGTAAGGTTTTATGCATACGTTTCCAGTAGACTCAAATAATGGGACAGTCCCGAAAGATATGGTAACTTTTGATATCCACAATTTCTCCAAGAACAGAGTTGCTATCATAGTGGGACTTCTGGGAGTGTGTAATGCTAATGAAATGTCTATATTCCTGGTATATTCCCATTGATATCTCCATATTGTTGTCCATTCTTCTTCAGATATAATTATCCCTCCTTCCTGCTCCCATTAAGCTAACAGGTAAATATTTTTGTCCCTGGGGTTGATTAATTGAAAAAATGGGCAAGCATACAGATTGAGTGAATTTGACATGGCCAAATAGTGATGAGTACATGACTATTTAAATAGAAATATTGACCTGTGCAAGCATTTCATCTCAAAAGGCTGCAATTTATTAGGGGTAATATACTGTACACCTACATAATTCATGTAGAGTTTGTTATTAATTTAAATATATGTCTGTTTTTTAAAATGTTTTTGAGGTGAAAAATAAATGTTGGCAAACATCCTCTTAATGAGGATATATCTTATTTATACTGATAGATTATCACTTAAGCCTATTAGAGCATAAACACAAAAGTCGGCCTATACAGTGGAACCTCGGATTGCGAGTAACGTGGTTTACGAGTGTTCCGCAAACCGAGCAAAGATTTTTAATAAATTTTTAATCGGAAACCGAGCAAGTATTAGTTGACGAGCACCGAGTATCATGTATCACGCATGCGACTCTTATTTTGACACCGAGCGTCACTCTTGTGCTGCGGAATTATTTAAGCCTCATTTATGTGTGTGCGTGCGCATAATTTGAGACCGACACACACACACGCAAACACCCTGACACACGCACAGATGCTCTCTCGCCTTTTCACCCCCTCCCCGGCTTCACAAACACACAGAAACTCTGCTCTGTCGCGATAATTTTTAAAGGTAAAGTGCTGGTTCATTTGTTTTGTTTTGGTTTTTTTACTTTACCGCAGTGATTCCCTTAGTATGCGCTTACGCCAGTGTCAGAGAGATTAATTTTTTTCCGTTAAAACGGTGTTTCCCCTGTGTTTGTTTGTTGTGAAACTTAAAAAGTGATTACTTTAGTATGCGCTAATGCCAGTGTCAGAGAGATTTATTTTGTTTCCCGTTATAACGGTGTTTCCGCTGTGTTTGTGTGTGTCCGTTTTTTGTGAAAATTAAAAAGTGATTCCTTTAGTATGCTCTATGCTCTATGCTCACACACACACACACACGCGCGCACCAACGGAAACACTTATCTGTCGGGATTTATTTGTACTTTTTTTAAAGGTGAAGTGCAGATTGATTTGTTTTATTTTCATTTTATAGATTGTATTAATTATTTTTATGTATTAAATTTTTGGGGCTGTGGAACGAATAATTTTAGTTTTCATTATTTCTTATGGGAACCCACTTCCGGAACGAATTATGCTCGTTATCCAAGGTTCCACTGTATATATATATGGGCCTTGTATATATGGGCCTTGTTTATATATATATATATATATATATATATATATATATATATATATATATATATATAAACAATTTTATGCAAAAGTTTAGGCACCCCATGATATAACAGATTTTGGTGATTTTTTAATTGAAAAGATGTTAACACAGTTTCTCTTGGAAATGGAAAAAATGCACAATATTTTCAGCTAACATTGGTGCATAGTTACTTTTTATGTCATAAATTGAACAAAGATAAAAAAAATAAAAATATTATTGTGGCACTGTGCAAAAGTTTGGCTGCCCTACATAATCAGTACTTAGTAACACCTCCTCTGGCAGATATCACAGCTTACAAACGCTTTTTATAGCCAGCTAAAAGTCTTTCAATTCTTGTACTTGGGATTTTCTCCCATTCTTCCTTGCAAAAGCCTTCTAGTTCTGTAATATTGTTTGGTCGTCTTGCATGCACACCTCTAGATCTACTTATAAATTTTCAATGATGTTTAAATCAGGGGGCTGTGATGACCCTTCCAAAACCTTCAGCTTCCGTCACTTGAGGTATTCCATAGTGGATTTCGAGGTATGTTTAGGATCATTGTCCTGTTGTAGAAGCCATCTTCTTTTCAGCTTCAGCTTTTTTACAGATGGTGTGATGTTTGCTTCCAGAATTTGCTGGTATTTAGTAGGGGTGCTCCGATTGATCGGTCGCCGATCATAATCGGCCGATAATTGCTTTGGGACGATTGATCGGCGGTCTCTATAATGGGCAATATAGAAAAGCCGATCAGATGACGCAAAACTTGCGGGATATTTTATTTTGCGCGCTGCTAAATGGCTTTACCGGTCTGGCAATTCTACGTGTTGTGTGAAAAAGACAATACATTCGCAATCGGCAACCTGTTTAAAAAGCCAATTCCACGAGGCAGGAAGCACCCAAAGCATTTTAACACCATGAACCTCATCAGACATTTGAAGGTTAGTCATGTAAAGGAACACAAGCAGTTTTCAAAGTTGTCTAGCATTAAGAGAGTGGGAGAGTTCAGCAACTCGCACGCTGCCACTCATGCGCTGCCACTCACTCAGCTGTCGGTAATTCTCCTATCTCACCTACGCGTTTTCGCGCAGTGGCCGTAAGTACGGTTCATGATTCACCGCGAGTTTTGGCCCTTTGATTATGTTTCCATCTTTCCACTCGAAAAATTAAACATGTTTTTTAACATGTAACATGCCATTTTTGAAACATGTTCTTAAACATGTTTAATTTTTTCTCAGTCCTTGCGGATGCTTGCAGATCTTGGAGAACTTCCGGTGACTCACGTCCTACTTCCCTGCTGAAAAAAACAGCATAGACGGTAAGCTGGTAACCTGCTTGACCAGCATATGTTGTGTTTTGGTGCTGGTATACTGGTGACCAGCATACATTTGTCAAGCTCTAAGCTGACCAAGCACAGGCTGCTATGTTTTAAGTTGAGGTGTTGCACATGTTGCTTGCCAATAAATACAGTTAGAATTGTAATTTCAATACTTAAACTATATCTAACAACAATGTAAATTAATAAATAATGCTACATAATAAGGCTTTGAGTAGACCCTGTAATCGGTGATCGGTATTGGCCGATACAGCTTCTAGTGATCGGAGATCGGTGATCGGCCCCAAAAATCCTGATCGGAGCCCCCCTAGTATTTAGTGAAATCCATTCTTTCCTCCATCCATGCAAGATAGATCCACCCCGTAATAATTGTCAAGGTGTTCTTTTCATGCTCCTTTTTTTCTCCAAACATGCCTTTGCTGATTGTGGCCGAAGAGTTCTATTTTAACTGCATCAGTCCACAGCACTTGTGTCCAAAATGCATCAAGCTTCTGTAGATGTTCTGTTGCATACTTCTGCCATTGGATTTTATGGTGGGGACGCAGGTAAGGTTTTCTTCTGCTGCCTCTTCCATGAAGGTCTTGTCTGTGCAAGCATTGCTGCACAGTGGAACGGTGCACCACCACTCCTGAGTCTGCTAAATCTTCCTGCAGGTTTTTTACAGTCAAATAGGGGTTTTGATTTGTCTTTCTGATCAGCGTACGAGCAGATCTCTCCCAGAGTTTTCTTGGTCTTCCAGAGCTCATCTTGACTGCCACAATTCCCCTGAACTGCCATCTCTTAATTACATTTCTCACTTTGGAAACTGCAAGCTGACAATGCTTTGCTATCTTCTTGTAAACTTCTCCTGCATTGTGGGCATCAATAACTTTAATTTTCAGAGTCTTACACAGCTGCTTAGAGGAACCCATGGTTGTTGAGTGTCCGCAAGCGTGTGCACAAGGTTTGAAGAGTCAAAGTAATAATAAAGCTTGGAAATTGGCATTTACTAATGACAGCTGTCACCATGCATTAGATCTAACAAGCTGATTAAGGTCTGAGGCCATGTCCACACGTAGCCGGGTATTTTTAAAAATTGAGCTTTTTCTATTCAGTTCAATTCAATTCAATTTTATTTGTATAGCGCTTTTAACAATTGAAGAGAAGTGAATTTAATCCTGGGGATTTTATTATTTCAAATAAACTTACTGATGGTTTTGTTCAGATCCTTAAAAAAGCTTGGATTCAAATAACAGGGTATACACTGAAATAAATAAAGTAAAGCACATTAATTTTAATTGTGTTAATTCTTCCAAAAAAAAAAATTGGCAAAGAGGTCCACCTGTTCATATCTTGCTTAAGTCTCGATAAGGGTGAATAATTCTTGGAGAACAAATCCTTTAGGTCAGGGGTTATGTGTATGCCCAAATAAAGAAACCCAGAGTCAGTGATGTAAAAGGGACACTGTAATTTAACATTCTGTGGGGCATTTAAAAACATGGCTTGTGATTTCCCTAAGTTTATATTGTATCCACTAGACTGGGTGTACTGATTCAATTATCTCCAACACACAAGGAATTGATTGTGGCTGCCTCAGGTAAAGAAGGACGTTGTCTGCAGATAATGATATAGGATGCCCCTATGCATGCAAATACCTTCTGCCAAGGGTCCGATAAACAGGAGTGGCGACAGGGGGCCTTGACGGCAGCCACTATGAATTAAAAATTTACCTGATAATAAACCATTAGTGTTAACAACAGCTGTTGAATCAGAGTAAAGAAGTTTGACTAGTCTGATGTAGTTGGAGCCCAAATTTAATTTGTCCATTATCTGACAAAATAAAACAAAAACCTCCACTTAACCCTGCCAATGCTTTTTCCTGCATCCAGAGATATCACAGTGGCCAGGTCACCATCTGTATTCAACTGATGTATTATTATTCAGGAGACAACGCACCAAAAGCACCAAAGTGAGATTTAACAAATCCAGTTTGAACAGGTTTAATGAATTTAGGCAGGATTCTCTCCAGACGACAAGCTAAGGCTTTGGCCACAATTTAAAAATTTACATTAAGTAAACTGATTGGGCGATATGAGACACAGAGGCAATGAGTTCTTTCCTTTTTTAAGAATCAAGCTAATAGAGGCAGTCTTCCAGGAACCTGGATTAAAACTATTTTCCAAAGGGTTATCAACTACAGGCATGAAAATAGGAGAGAGCTTGTGCCAAAATATTTATAAAATTCCAGAGGCATAGATAGAGTAGCTGCAAAAATAAAAATAAAAATCTTTGAAACTGGAGTTAATTTTAACCGGATCATTTGAAATTACTCCCTCAATGGTTTTGATAGCCTTATGGGGTCTTTCAGCTCGTTCACAGTTGAGTTGATATACTAAAAGATGACTAGGTTTCTTTCCATATTTATTTCTTTCCAAAATTCATTTTCCTGCCCATGTTGGGATATTTTTTCTTTAAGGAACTGGCAAAACAAATTGTCATTAAGGAGATTAAATGACAATTACATTTCCAATAAAATTATTTAGGGGTTGAAAATTCTGTTAAACCTAAATAAACAGAGTTATGATCAGAAAGAACCATTGGACCAATTTCACATGATCTTACACAATTAATGTATCTGGAAGGCAAGAATAAATAGTCTAATCTGGGGAGGAGAAGGAGTAGAAGGTATAGTCTTTGATACCTGGATGTGGTTTTCTCCATATGTCCACCAAGCCTGAAGCATGACACATATTTTGAAGAGTTTGTGAAAAATGGGAGGTTGATTTTATAGATGACGACCTGTCCAACTTGTTATCCATGACACAATTAAAATCCCCAGCCATAATCCACTGACCATTACATTGATGATTAAACAATAGGATCATCTTTGATATAAAGTCAGGACTGTCCTCATTCGGGGCATACACATTTAAAACAGTGAAGGGTTTCCCTATGTGACCGGTAATCAAAATAAATCTGCCATCAGGATCCTATTCAGATAAAAGAAAAGTTTTTATGAATCAAAATGGCAACTCTGTTTGATGAAAAAGATCTGAAATATACTTGACCAATCCAGTCTCTTTTGAGCTGTAAATGTTCCATATCTGACAATTGTGTCTCTTGTAGAAGTGCAAAAGTTACATTTTCTTTCTTCAAGAATGTTACATTCCATGCCCTTCACGTTCCATGTGACCACCGTAGTCAGGTTGGACATATGTATTTGGATGCTGTAAGTAGACAGAAGTGAAGTAAACGACATACATCTGAAGTACAATCAGCTCTGCTAAACAAAATCCCCCACAAGCCCTCCCCCCTCTCCCTATCCCCAAACCATAGGGCTAAAATAACATGAAACAACTCGTCAAACACACCTTCCCCCAACTCCTCCATTGACCAACCTGAAAAACGGCAGCCAGAGAAGACCGCCTCAAAACTCAAAAACGCCTCAAAACAAAAAAAGAATTTAAAAAACGTAAGTTTACTGTAATAACATTAATAATAAAAATATTTAAAATATTAAAATAAAACATTAAAAAACAATGAATAAATAAATAAATGGCAGGTGAAAAATAAGAAAAATAAACGTTTATGCAGATCCGGCACCACAATCATAAAATCTACAGCCTGGAAGGGCCTTGCGCGTGCAAACCAAATTTCACCGGATAGCTGCAGAACTTTGAAAAAGCCATTTATTCACAATTATGTTCACCCTCAAATTGTTTAAAGAAATAAAAACACCATGAAAACTGTCTTAAAGTCCACGCCAATTAAACAGAGAAGCTCACTTTTCCGGGACTTCCAGTAATTTAGTGGCTGATTCAACATTATAGAATAAAATAGTCCATTGTGTAAACAGCGGAGTCTAGCCAGATATGCATAGTCTTGTACACCGCCCAAATCCCACCTCGGCGGTGCACTCAGCGTAGACTGAGATGGAAATGGGGTCCCGTGCGCGCACTCAATCTCAATAGCAGGGAAAACCCCGGGAAGCTGTAACCATACTGGCAACATTTTCTGTAGAAATGTAGTCAGAGGCGTGTTGCCCTCCGCTTTCTCAGGAAGCCCAACAATCCTTACATTTTTGCGGCGACCACGATTCTCCAAGTCATCCACTTTCGCTTGGAGTTGTTCCACGGTCGCGCGCAATTTGGCCATCTGAGTGCTGTGTGCGCTCCCCGAGTCCTCTACCGCAGAAATCCGCTGCTAAACTGTACTTAGCCGGGTTTGAGTGTTGGTAAATTGTGCGGTGAGAGCACTGAATGAGTTCTCAAAAGCTGTAACTGAGGTAGCTATTTTCCCCAGCTGTCCCTCAATACCGTCTAAACGAGTACCAACAGCCTAAATTTCGGTTAAAATTAGCGAGGTGTCCGACTGTAGACGAGCGCTATCCTCTTACCCTTCTCCCTCACGTTCGGTGGGGTTTTTCTATTTTTTTCTTTACTTTTTGTGATCTCATCATTGTAAAAATAGGAAAGTCCTTATCCCCTCCTCTTTCCAGTTCAAAATGTTATTAAATAATCACAAAGTGGGTAAAAAAATAGGGCGTACAGAGTTTAAGAATAGAGTTTCAATGCGGAGCAAAACTCCTAGCCTGTCATCCTGCATTTAAAAATATATATATATATTTAATAATTTATTTTTAATAGAGGTAGCAGGGATTTATCTGCAGTCATAAGCTCAGGTAGGTGGAAATTCCAGTCCTGAACTATTGAGCGACTGCAGTCACAAGTCCTCAGAGAACAGGTGTCTGCATCAGTCAAGGACAGGACAATGTTCCTGTTAAAGTGGAACCGTCCCCAGTCACCACACACATCCCAGACAGACCACACGGGGCATCCATTCGATGAGATCTGCCACCAGAAGCGGGACACCAGGAGGGGTCAGACAGGTCCAGAGGGCAGAGGTGGTGTGAATCACTGGCAGCCCAGGAGTGACGTGTGTAGCTCGAGGGAGAGGGAAAGAGAGAGAAGAGGAGAGAGCAAAAGAGAAGGAGAGATAACAGTTGGGTATGTATAAGGTGAATGCATATATGTAGTGAAAGCATATGACTCCAGCAGGACTAACTATGACAGCATAACTAAAAGGGGAGAGCCAGAAGGAAAAACAGACATGAGGGCTCCCTGAGATGTAAAGCAACCAATCACTTCAACAAACCTGAATTGATCAATGAGAAGACAATGGGAAGACACCATCCAAACATACAAGTTTACCATAATACGTTGAGTCCCCCATAATATCCATGAGTCTCCCAGATCGGCTTATTTACCAAAGGCAAATCTATTTACAAACATTCTTGGCTAAATAAATAGGTTTTTAGCCTAGACTTAAATACTGAGACTGTGCCTGAGTCCCGAACATCAGTTAGAAGGTTATGATAATAAGAAAAAGCTTTGTAAGAAAAAGCTCTGCCCCCTGCTGTAGTTTTCATAATGAGCTATTTTTGGAGAAGCATAAAGAAAAGATCAATGAGATGCATTGGTCAGCCAAGGAAACTCAATGCAGCAGATGAAACACTCATCAGGCTTACCTCCGTAGGAAAAAACGAAGAACTGAATTTACACATCTACTGTCTGTAGAAGTCGGTCCAGAACAATGTCATGGAAGAAGTGCAACCCAAAAGCCATACCTCCAATGTGGAAACAATGCTAAGCGACTTAACGGTGCATGAAAACATACAGTAGGAACTGAAGTTTAGGAAAATGGCAGGGGGTGTAAAGACTGATGAGTTAAGATTTTAAATATTTGGCAGTAGCAGGAGGCACTTCGGATAAAACACAGAGGACGGTTATCCAAGGGCGCTGTAATCTTGCATGACAATGCACTGCCCACACTGTCGACACTCTGCACAAACTTTGTTTTGAGATATTAAAGCAGCCACCTCACAGTCTCTCTCTCGCTCCATCAGATCCTACACCTGTTTGGCCCCATGAAAGCCCTACAAGGACGAAGATTAACTTCTGTTGAAGTGAAGACAGCGGCACATTTGTGGCCTAAAACATTTTAAATGAGGGGAATATGAAAGCTTGATGGGCAGAGTTTATTGAAAAGCAAGTAGATTGTGTAAAAAATGATGTATTTGTCTTTTCTAAAATTTCATTAAAAAAATTCTACAGTCAGAGATTTCTTCTGTTTGGAAAAGTGCTATGTAAATAGTTTCATTTGATTTGACTAGACTAGGTGATTATAAAACCAAGATGCGTGAAAGTTTGCTAATCTGTATTACTGTTATGAAGCAGACTGGTCTCTATTTTGGCATAATTTTGGTCTCATATTTGCCTAGTGAACACGCCCCTGTTTGTCCATGTTTGCCATCTGCACCAGCACTATTTATTTATCATTCTGTCGCCACTGATGAGCTTGACTCTCCTTTTTTCATTTACAGCTTTAAAGAATTCTGTAACCTTTGGAATCTTTTTAATAATTCAGTTTCATAAAGCTCTTTTCTGAAACTACTTGTCTGGCATTTTGACCTTTTAGCAAAGTTTTGACATGTCTACCTTCTGATAGGCTGTTATGTAATGATGGATCTCATGTTGGTCACTTGTAAGTTGGATCAGCAGCCACAATCATGAATTTCAAGTGATGGGCAGAAAAATAAAATAAAATGCACAGATGCTTGATGCACAATTTTACCTTAGTCATTACTAACAAGTAACAAATTACTACTACTGCATGACTATATTGAAAATTCTACGCCTTTTGTGTAAAAACATAATAAAAACAATCTAATTGTAGCGGGTATTAGGCTAAATTAACCTCAGACGAAAAACAACGTATAACTTTTTTCATCGTGCCATTATATGTTTTTCAAAAAATGAAGTCGAAAAGAAAAAAAGAAAAAAAAACATCTGGGCAATGCTAAGTACCCCCATGACTCAGTAACTTGTCGATCCACCTTAAGCAGCAATAACTTGAAGTAATAATTTCCTGTATGGTTTCTATTAGTTTCTCACATTGTTGTGGAGGAATTTTGGCAACAACATTGCTTCAGTTTATTGTGGTTTTGGGGCATTCACTTATGCACAGCTCTCTTAGAGTGCACAGCACTTGAGTTGTGTTGAGGTCTGGACTTTGACTAGGCCATTCCAGAGCCTTGATTCTTTTATTTTTGAGCCATTCTGGTGTAGATTTACTACACCAGGGGTTTTCCAGGTAGCCCCCTGGCCAATGTGGGCCAGCTCAGTCAGTACGCAAATATATATATAAAAAAAAAATGACGAAAACTATTTTAACTGCATCTCTTTTCTACGCAGATGGATGAGTCCGTCAATCACACAGAGCGCCGACAAAGAGCGTGTGGTTGTGCACACGCCAATGCATTGCCCTCCCTCCTTCCCAATTAGTTTGGTCTATTCCATGTGTTCTGAAACATGCCCCCTTTCACTTCTAATTTTTTCTGAGCAAATAGTAATTTCCATGGATGAAAAGGGAGAAAAAGTTAAGCGAAACAGAAGAAAAAAAGCTTTAAAGATAGATGCTGTGAAATGATTCAAATTAACAGATTGTGCTTTTTGCCGTGAGGGGAGTGACAACTCTCACATTACGGTCAAGGATAGTGAGGCTGGATCCAGCAGCAGGGTCAATGATGATGAACCAGTGCCTGCTGATGATAACCAACAACTCTCCCCTTCTCTACCCGAGCTGAGTGAAAAAGCCAATCAAACTGAACAGGTAAGCTGGAATAAAATCAGTAGCAGCATTAGCTCGGGCTAGTAAACTAGTTACTCATTTTAATTGTTATGGTTGTCAATATTAATTCAAATAATAATAATGCTCGAAAACATTATTTAGAATTAATATTGACTACCATAATAGTTACTAGCACGAGCTAATGCTGCTACTGATTTTATTCCAGCTTACCTGTTCAGTTTGATTGGCTAGGAATTAATCTAAGAAGTGGTGTTAAAAATTCATCTCTACATTAATGAGCCCATGTATGATGGATGTAGGATGTGGTGGGCTGCTGTGAGCCAGGGCCACTTTTTGGTCCCAGTCTGCCAGTCTGGAAACTCTTTCAAACTAACCATAATTCTTCATTCTTCTTCTAATTGTACTGTCATGGACTTTTAACATTTAACATGTTCTGTGAGGCCTTTTTGTTTTTTGTACTCTATTTCTCTGAGCATTGAACATTGAACTCCAAATTGTTTGAAAATGGTTTTATAACCTTTTCCAGATTGATGTGCAGCAATTGCTTCTCTAAGACCATTGCTCATGTCTTTCCCTCTTGGCATTGTGTTAACACACCTGACCAGCAAACTGCCAAAATTCAATTCATGGAGGTCTGTACACCTGCTAACAATCAATTAATCAAGGGCTGATGATTAGCAGCACCTGGCTGCAACTTAGTCCCTTCAATCATGAGAAAGCAGTGAGGGGCTACTTAGCATTTCCCACATGTTTTTTTTCTTTCTTTCTTTTTGGTTTCATTTTTGTTAAATAAATAATGGCATGGTTAAAAACTTTATATGTTATTTGTTTGCCTAATACTAAGACCCACTAGGATCAAAATATTATTACACTTTTATACAAAACCACAGAGATAGTAAAAGAGATAGTATCAACTTTCTAAAATGATTACAGTAATTTGTAACTTTTGTATAGTGTTACTCCCATCACTGCAGATAGCACAGCATATCATCAGAGGTCTATGCCTTGATGGGGAATTTGCAGTCCTTAAATGAGCCGCAAATTATTCGGATTTTACCCCAAATAAACTAGATTCCAGGTTTAGAGATCCCCCCCCCCCCTTTTAACCCCTTTTGAGTTTTAAGTAAAATCCTAGGTCTTCTACCTTGCCATAAATCTTGATAATATTTTGTCCCACTTTTGGTATTGGTAGGGTCTGGAAGACATATAATAATCTGGGTTATATATTTATTTTGTTAGATTTAATCCTTGAGTTAAAAAGCTAAAGATTTATTTATTTATTTATTTAAAGCTAAAGAATCTATGTACAAATCTATAAAGAAAATTCCAACTGACATAGTCAAATGCTTTTTCAGCATCTACACTTGCATATACAGTATATACACACACAAATATATGTGTGTTAATTTTTATTTTCAGAGAAAATTAAATTTGTAGGTAAGGACATTCACATCTTTTCTGTATAAAAATGAATAAATACTGAAAATAATTATAATAATAAAATGTAAATAAAATAATTATATAAAATAATAATAGTACACATATACACATGCATACACACTCGTATAAAATAAAATAAAAATTATACAAAAAATAAATAAATAAAGTAAAACTTAAAAATACCAATATAGAGTATTGTATGTCCTCAGCCTTTGAGAAAGAAAACAGCCAAAATGTTACATATACTTTAAACTATATACACAATTGAACAACAGAATATGTTAATAAATAATTAATTAATATGTTAATTTGTGTATAATTGCCTACAGTGCAGTTGTTACAATTCAGGAAAAAATCTGGGCATATAGGTTTAATGTAGTCCATCCATTTACTCCAGATCTGAAAAAATCTTCCATTTGAGTTCTGAATAAGAAGGATAATTTTTCCATTACATAAATATTATGTATAGTATTAATCCATTCCTCAACTGTGAGAGGCTCTGGTTTTAATCACTTTCTAGTGATTTCTTTTTTACTTGCTGTAAAAAGAATGAACATCATTTTTCTCTTCTTATTGTTTCCTCCGTCTAGACCAAAATATAAAGATTTGCAAGTAAAATTCATCTCTATTTCAAAAACAGCTTCCAAATCCCTTTTAATCTTTTTCCAATAAGGGATTAGTTTTCGACAGGCCCAAAATATATGATAATGGTTAGCTCACCTTTCCAGCAGTCTGTACTATTTTCTTTGTGCATAATCTGTATAGGAGTAATAAAGAACTGAATGACATTCTTCCAACTGAATTCTCTCCATATTGTTGAACTTGTAGATTCCCATTGTGATTTGCAAATTTCCCCCCAATTATCCTCTGAAATATTCAAATTTCCTTCCATATTCCATTTGTCCCTGACGTATAGTGTGTGCTCCTGTACCCTTTGCAGAAATCCATTATATAACTTGGAAATTATCTTACTGCATGGCTGGGCTTTTGACACTGATATCTTTATTATTCCTATTTCTGCTATTTTCAGTACTTCTGATTTAATATTTCATTCAGTAATTTAAAGCTTTAAATTTTACCCTTGTTAAACAATGTATAATAATTTGTAATATCTAGCCTAGCCCATATATTGAAACGGTTATCTATTCTATTCCTAGTGAAGTCCAAATCATAGGCACACCATCTTAATATTCTCATTGCATCTTCCCATTTTCTTTATTTGGTGCCAGATTTTAAATAATAAATTAATCCATGGGTTTGTTTCCTCACTCATTCTAATTCTTAATTTAGTATCAGCAACCAGAGCAGGTAGAGGAGGATTATCCATCATTCCTCTCTCTATTTAGATCCATCTTGCTGAGTATATTGTATTACACGAACAAACAAGTGGTTTTAGTTGAGCTCCATAATAATACTTCTGAGGGTACGGAAGGCCTAGCCCACTGTAGTATTTTAAACGGGGACTCAATGCCAGTGCATTCTCCACCATTTATGTAGGGTTTTCAGCTCTGGTTCAGAGGTGAATCGAATCTTTAAGGATTCAAGTTAATTTTGTTAAACTTAATTAAAATTTATAGCGTACACTTTATCAAAAGTGTTTGATTTAGAGTATCTTACCAATTCTGTTTTCCCCGCGGCCGACGACGATAATACAAAATCTGGTATTTACCTAATTAAGAGCAAGGTAACATAAGATCTGGGCAAATGTTTAAACTTTAAAATACATGACCAAGAAAACAGTTCTTTATGAAAAAAACAAGAATTTATTTGAACTAATCTATGATACATGAAACTACGCTATTAAACACACACACACACAACAGTTCAAAGGATGAAAGTTACTGAAGTTTTCTAGTACTGTTCACTAGACCTGAGAAAGTCAGAAGAGCAGAGTCTTGGGTTTAATCTTACGGTTTTAGGTATGAAATGAGCACCATTTTTCAGCAAGGTGTGCAGCTTTGTTTGTATACTTGCGTTACGTTTCGCTCTCATTTTGTGGTTCGCCTCCGGTGAAGGGAATCACGGCAAGCCCTTCGGTGAGGCTTGGTTGCCTGGTTACCGATGGCGCTCTCTGGAACTTCTTCTGTGGGTTTCTTCGTTGCACTTCTGGCACGAAGTCTCGTTGAGAGTTCTCGAAGAGCGGCTGACGTCAGCGAAGGTGGCATAGTGCCCGCAAGCGAGCTTGCTTCCTTCAGATGGTCATGACGAGGACGACGACGTAGAGCAACGTGAACTTGTTTGGACGAGTTGGACAATGAGTTTTGACCCTTTGTGTCAGTCCGTCCCAAGGATTATTGGTCCAATCGGATGTGGTTGCAGGGCTTAGCCACGCCTCACTTGGTTCCCCCTTTTGTGCATACATTAGGCCGGGTTTACGGCTGTCACGTGGGGCCAAGCCGATTACACTTTAATTACCTTTTGTAAAGTAATTTTACATGAGCTCTTGTTCTTGCGACCAATTTTCTGTGTACACCAAGCTGTTAATTGATACCACACATCCCCTATCTTACACACTCATTTATAGCTTTGTTTAATAAACAGATGCTGATGTAAATGCTGATAATAACTTTAAAGTTATGTAGAATAATCAAACATAACACACAGATATAAAACATATTGAATATATTTTTCTAGCATTTTGCCCTACTGGCACACCTTAAAGATTGTTTAAATAGTGTCTGTATTCCTCATTGTTCATTGAAAGCCATGCCCAGAGCACATGTCCTGGAGTCAATGAGATGGTCAAAGTGTGACTTGGTGGTTCGCCCCCAAGTCACACTCACTCGGGGTGAAGCTGTAAAACTGTC